>OMLP01016883.1:16125-30124 GCA_900302685.1 Spondyliosoma cantharus
TGTGTGTGTGTGTGTGTGTGTGTGTGTGTGTGTGTGTGTGTGTGTGTGTGAGTGCACATGTCCGTGAATGTGTCCTTGAGCGAGAGATCAGAACTATTCTTGAGCAGTAGCACTGAGGAACTGAAGATGGATGGATGCAGAAAAAGACCCCTTTCCAAAATGATGGAATGTCGGAGTCACCTGAGATGTGAATGTGCTCAGCCAGAGCTTTATTTCAAGTGACTAGTGAAAGAAACTAGAATAAGATCACGCATACCTGAGTGGACAAAACCAAAGATGTGTAAGTTAGCTGCTGGCATTGTGAATGAAAAATAACACATTCTTTCAATAATAGACATGGAAGATATAACTTGCGATGAATGATGCATGCAGCGTCTGTTTTTATAATTTTGTCTTGCTGAGATACGTTTTCATGTGATTTTCATTTTGACTTAATGCCTTCATGCATCCAATACTGAGAAGACACAGCAGTTCACAGTATACACATCTTGTCTCAAGCACGGCTGATAAAATGCTTCGGCTAACTGGCAGAGAAACACAGAAACACTTTCCTTTAAGAAAGTTTAAAAAGGTTCAACTTTATTTTCAGCTGGAAAGTGGTATTCCTGTTTCTGTTTCACCTGTATTTTGTGTTCATTATTTGAATCTGAAAACTCCACTGTAAATGGGACAGCTGCTTATTACGTCACAGATTAGACCAATTAACGAGACAGTGGCTGGTTGGGGGGTTTTCTCGAAGCAGCGCCGGCGACGTTGATGACCTGTTGCATCTGTCGCGGCGACTGATGCGGAGACCGCTGAGAGTCCGGGGAGACTTGTTAGGAAGCAAAGAGCAGCTTCGCTCAGGCTGCTGCATCATAGCCAATGGATTTTTCTCTGAATAGCACAGGGCATGAACACACATACAAACACACACACGCACACACGCACACACACACACACACAAACAAACACGTATGCACGCACGCACGCACACACGCACGCACACACACCAGACATGCACACTCTATGTTGCAGGTGACTGCCTCGTCAGTGTCCTGTAGCGTCTTTATTTTCATCTTTTTATAAATAGAGCGTGCGTGTGTGCAATTGGAGGCTTTTGAAAGCAATTGTTGGCCAGATTGTTATATAACTGACAACAACAAAATTAATGCTTCTACTAAAATTCCCCAGAATCACAGAGGCGCTCTGGACAGACCGCGTTTCTGTGTGCGGTTGGCAGGTGAGCTTTTATTAAAGTTTTGCGGCCAATCCCCGAGTTGCACAATGGTGGAGAGTGATGAATGCCCACAGCTAAAGTCCAATAAGATGGATTTGGTGGGAACAGCAGCTCCAGCTCACTCACTCATACCCCATGTCTCTCTCTCTCTCTCTGTCTGTCTGTCTCGTGCTCCCTCTACCTCGCTCCATCACACACGCCCAGTCGCTCATCCACCAGCGGGGTTCCAAATCAGTCGTTTGTTCGCGCTAGATCAATGCTCTGTAATCAACAGGGGAGGCGCATAGCTGGCCTTTAATGGATCGCCTCCTACCTGGGCTGCCCGTCTTGAAGTGGATTTTACGGAAGCGTTGGGTGATCAGCAGCGACAGACACGTCAGCTGTCTGCTGTTGTCTCCATTGTGCGTGACCGAGAGATTGCAGCCTGCTGTAAGGACCGCTTTGAAGGCTTTGAGAAGCAGCAGCATGAATGCAATAAGCCCACACTTAATTACATCCACACAAGATTTTCTGTTGGATTCCAGTGTTGCTGCCTGGCAGTGGGGGCCGACTGTGCTGACTTACTGCACATTTAAAGATGCCCCCCCTCACTGTGTTTAAAGTTTAACTGGAGGAATTACGAAAGCATAAATGAGTGAAGTGTTTGTTGCCCTTCGGGGATTTGACTTTCACGATTGGCCTTTAAAGCATGCACTTAAACACTTTACACCAGCAAGAAGAAATCCTCAAAGCAATCTAAAGAAAGTCGCAGTGCCGAGTCATGTCGGAGTTTGGCGATGACAAAGGGTGCGAAACCTGTTTCTGTTTCCTCCCTGGACATGATGCATCGCTGTTTCTCGCCAGACAACAAAGAATCTGCCACTTACTGTACGTTTTTTTCTCAATCTGACAACTCAGGACAATGTCTGTTTGTGGGGTCTCTTAAACAATCTGTGAATGTTTCCCTGACAAGCTCCTCGCAGCCACACTCATGTGATCTGTCTGATCTGTCAGATGCGGAGCTGGATGAATCGATGTTACATTGCCTCAAGTCTCAGGGTCGCAGGTTGGGGTGGTTTGTTTGACACCGAGACAGTTTGCAGCCCAAAGACGATGAACCTTCAGTGCTAGCGTTAACAGGCCCACAGATGGCAGATCAGAAAATGTTGATTTGTAGTGCGTTTGCTATAATACAGTCACACGGCTCAGTCCTTGATGGCAGCCACAGCCTGCATCTCTGTTAGTTTCCTGCCACGCTTTCCCACAACAAATCATGCAGAAAGTTGAGAAATTGAAAAGTTTGCGTTCTGAGATTCATTGAAAGGTTTTAGCGTTTGGGTAATTCTGGGGATAGTCTTTGGAAATCAACGATCACCTCTATGTTTTACTATCAGGGCGCCAGTTATGAAGGTAGTTTATCTGCAGTCTTTGAGTGCTCGCAGCACGGGTTCTGCTGTGTCTGGATGGTCTTTACATGAGGATAGATGTTTATCTTAGCTGGTAATATGTAAAAAAAAATAATGAATGGCATATTATGAGGGCATCTTTATCGGATGCCCCCTGGATGCCTCCCTCGGCAGGTGTTTCAGGCATGCCCCACCGGGAGGAGGAGACCCCGAGGAAGACCCAGGACACGCTGGAGTGACTATGTCACCTGGCTGGCCTGGGAACGCCTTGGGATCCTCCCGGAGGAGCTGGAGGAAGTGTCCGCGGAGAGGGAAGGCTGGGCGTCACTGCTCAGACAGCTGCCCCCGCGACCCGGCCCCGGATAAGCGGAAGATAATGGATGGATGGATGGCATATTATGAAATTATATTTAATGTGACCTATAAGATGTGCTGCCAAGATAACTTGAAATATAAACCTGTATTATGCAAAAGTTTGGCTTTGCCTCCACTGTTTTGAGAGATTCCTGGCGTCTCCCTGTCGTCTCCTTACTCTCTCACCCTGTTTCCTGTCACTCTTTAGCTGTTGTATCTCAGAAAACCATGAAAAGGAACCAATAGTTAAAAATCACAACTTTTCAACCAGTCGAACAGTGACAGCCCCGTCGTAGTGTGTCATAGAGGTGCACTTTGTCAGAATTGGCCTCCTGTCAAATGAATACTCAAAACAAACAGAAGGCAGCAAATCACCAGAGTAACTGCTAACTGCTGCTAACTGTAGCTGCCATTAGTTAGGTAGCTCAGGTCCAGACGGGGATCTCAGGGACCAGGGTTGGTGTTTAGATCGCTAGCACAGGAACTTTGGACCAGGACGGGTTTTGCCGAATAAAAAAATCGAGCAGTGCAACGTGTCTCGGCTACGCGGAAACAGCTCTGACCTTTAATCCTGTATTTTGAATGATTGGTGCTCTCGACTCCTCTAGTAGCTGCTGCTTTTCTTTGATTGTTGTTATTTTCACTGAGCACTGCTTCCAGTCACAATGTTCAATCTAGGTGCACAGTGCCCGTATAAATTGCTTTTTTTGACAGTAGAAAATCCAAAGCCATTCCAAACAGTGACATTTCATTTGCCAATTGTTTTTCATCTGCCGCTCTTTACCCCGATATTCTCTGACAGGAAAACAGCTGGCGCAGAAACAGCTTGTAAAGCGCTGGACAAGGGGTCTGTGTTGTGTCTGGATGACCGAAGGCCCTGAGCTCAGCGCCGCCGTCCCAGCCGTGTCACTCAGAACATAGACACAGTACAGACACAAAGAGCTCTTTAAACAGCAGCCACCAGCTTGTCATCGGGCTGCCTGTGATTGATCACTTTGAGACAGTTCAGTCGTGTGTCATTATTGTGAGAGGCCATGAAAATGTGAGTGTTTTAGATGAGCTGTCACCCCTAATGAAATATCGCTGTGGACTAACTGTAGATCAGAAGGATGCTCAGAAGAGGATGCAGAGTTTGTATCATTGCAGTCGCGGCTCTGCCGTGTTCAATGCCACCGAGTTTTTTCTGCTTCTCCAGCTTTAAATTCATATCCTTCCTGTTGGAATACTAATTCAAACATTTGCTTAATTCTTCCTTGAAATTCACACTCCTGTGAGAGAAGGCTGGCATTTGCGTTGATCAGTCATGCACTCAGATCATGCCTTCCTCCGCGTTCCCGAGTGTACCGCGGTGTCAATTAAACCTGAGGTCTGCTGTGCTCTAGCGGGCCGACTCTGTTTAATGGGGCTTCATGCAAAGAGACTATCCATAATAGAATTAATAATGAGACACACTTACGAAAAAGAGCTCAGTTATCATCACCGTCTCATCCGCAGTGAATTCTGACTGAGCTCTCAAACTCCTCAGAAATGAAACATTAGAAACAACTGGACATACCCCGAGCCTGGCCACAGGACTTCATAAGAGTTGACGGTACATGAAATTCCAATGAGCTCCAATTCGACCCGGCTTCCCGGTGCTGATTAAATCTGCTTGCGTGTGTTTCAAAAGTGTGGTTTTGTAGTTACAATTCAGATCTATCAGCGGAGAGAGGCAGGGAGCTGACACGGAGCAGAAGGGTTTATTAGCGCTCTTCTTTCTGCTCGCTGCCACAGAAATAGAACAGAGATGGGATGAACGATACTGCTGTGGAGCGCGATCTGTGCTCTCGCGCAGAAACCTCAGAGGAGCTGCTTAAATAAAATCATGAATATCAGACATTTTCAGAAAATAAATGAAAACTGAAAAAAAACAGATAAATAAAGCTTTTACAAATCTCTACCTGATGTGAGTGATGTGTTTATAATTCCACTGGCAGCGACGCTCGTTGGAGTAAACGGATGAGCTGGGCCATTGTCATGAACAGCTGTCGCCACGGCTGAGTGGTGAAAAGAAAAGAGCATCGCTTAAACTCAAAACAGAACAGAAAATACAGAGGAAAGACATTCGGTCACAGTACTTCAACCCAGATAATACCTCAGGTTTTATGTCAAACTGGGCCAGTATAAAGATTCATTTTATTTCAATGTAAATGATAGTCTTAAAAGTGCATTGTGTAGGATTTACGGGACCTCACTGCCAGAAATTAACTATAATATTCACAATTCTGTCCTGAAGCTAAGATTTGTTGTGTTTTTGTTATCTCAGAATGAGCCTTTTCCATCTACAGAGACAAGCCAAACATCGCTGGAGAGAGGGCCTTTCACCTTTTAAAGTGGCCACCGTAGGACAGGTTGAGGCGAGGGGTGTTCAGTTTGTAGCCATGTGCATCCTGGAAGCCATGTGACCCTGCACACTGGACCTTTAAACTTTGTTCAGTGGATGACATTTTGTTATGTAAATGTTCTTTCAGTGAATTAACTTTTTGGAAATGTATCAACATCCACCGTTTGACTGACTGATCTCTGGGAAGTGTATGTGACACAACCTGCAGCTTTTAACCGCTGGTGGAAACAGACTGACAGTAGCCTTGTGTAAAATAGACTGCCCTCTCATTCACTGGAATGATGCCAGTCCAGCACCACAGCAAGGGTTTGCCAGCACAGAGGTCTCTGGCAGGAAAATGCAGAGTCGCCCAGCAAAAAGTTGAACCTGCAACACCATCTGAGAAGATGCTGCGTCAGCCAATCAGATATACGCAAGCCCACAGTCCTGGTGGATTGCTTTGTTACATGAGCGCCATCCACCTGCTGTTAACCTCGTCATTTGCGAAACCGTGAAAACTTTCCACAGTTGTGAAGTCCCGTTTGTGTTACAAAGTGCTGTGTTTGCTTTAATGCAGGACTGATTTCAGTCGGAATCCTAGCTCTGCTTTTGTTAGAGGAGTGAAATAGGTCTTATGATTTGCTCAGACCTAACGCGAAGAGAATATTCGCCTCTTGACAACTGCAGCGTTCAGCTCTACCTGAGGCTGGCCGGTGCCCAGTTCTCAGCTCTCCTGTCCATCTGTCTCCACTGAGTGACTGTTTCTTAATAGGTGTGCTGAAATTAATAAATAGTAACTGTGACCGGCAAGTAGACGTAGCCTGAATTAATCTGTTTTACCACATCAGCATGAACCCAGAACAAAGAGATTTCTCTGTGATCTGGCTGCAATCAATGGATCAGAAGGACGCTGAAATAACAACCTCATAATGCCAGATGACAAGCCAGCAACTTTTAAAATGCTTGTTTCCTGAATGGAGTCTGGATCGCGCAGCGCTATGCTGTGCTGATACATATTTCCATGACTTACCAGGTAGTCCAACTCCCTCGGCCACTTTGCTCCATGCCAGCTCCTTTTTCGTTCTGTCTCGGTACAAGTATATGTGTTATCGTACAGCTCTGGGCATCTGCTAAAAAGCACAATTAGTGTTGTTCATCCTCTCCTCCATTGTTCAATGTCAAGACATCAGTGATGTTAATCAGAAATCCTTTATTAAGGGCATGATGTCAGTGTGAACGTCACCGCTTTTGTGACGAAGTGTCATGTGAAAGAATAGATGTAGTTTTAATGATTATAGCATCAATCGATTCCGGTCCAGGTGTATACTGTTTACAGCGGCAAATGTATTTTTTGAAGAGAGTCGGTGTAAAAGTCAGATGTATATTATAGATAACATATCATAGAAACACGATAGTTGAAACACGAGGTGTTGGTGGAATGATAGATGTGTGAGCAGTGGACAGAGTGTGAACAAAGCTGTTGTGGTTCCTCAGAACGAGCGATTACACCCTCAGGATGTGTGTGTGTGTGTGTGTATGTGTGTGTGTGTCTCCTTGTCAGCATTGTAGGTGTGTGTGTGTGTGTTGCTGTGTGTTTGTGATATGGATGTCCCTTTATGCACTCGTGCCCAGCAGCGAGGGTGAGTGATCAGGGCAGTCAGCGGGATTGAATCCAGCCAGGTCTGACCAGACACCAGGCTCTGCTGCAGGCTCACGGCTCTTTTCATTGCCCCCCTGTCTGTCCTCAAGCATGGCTGCCGCTGATGGGATCATGGCTGGGGATCACTCCTGCTAATAACACTCCACACCCCTCCTCTCTTTAATTGGCAAGGGGTATTGGTTGCTTCACACTCACAAACAGTACTTAATTGCCTTGTCAGCAAGGGGGAATACCCATCAAACTGCAGGAAAGTGCTGCTTCTTGCTTCTTTTTCCATCTTTTAGCAAATATTTTGCTTTATTGTATTGAAATGATGAACATTTTGTAGTTCTTTTTTTTTTTTTTTTTATCAAATATGACGATTTGTTGTCTTGTGCATATGGGACACATTTGGATATTGTAGTGATGGATGGAACAAACAAACAATAAAACAATTAATAATTAAGATAATCACCTGTTGCAGCCCTGCTTTATGTTTGAGAGCAACCAGAAACACACTAGACTGGTTTACATGTGACTTACACACTGGACCATACAGTTCATTGTCAAATATAAAATCTGCCACAAAAGCACACAAACAAGCTATTTAAACCCATGTACATGTGTATGTGTACACATCAAAAACTAAAAACTCGACGATAAACCTCAAAAAAACGTTTCGTAACAATGACAGAAATAAGTACATGTTGTGTGCACACGTGACATTTCCTTCCAACTATGTAACTTTTTAGAACTTTATATTTATTTACGGCCTCTCATACTGAATTTCTTTAAGTCCAGAGTGACGGAAGCGCACAACAGTCTGTGGACAGACACTAGAATAAATTGTTCGCCCACGACTCGACAGAGTGACTGTTTGGAGAGCGAGATGATGATCCGCAGTTGGTGACACCTACGTCATTACCACAGCAACCCCTTACAGATAGGTTGGTGTCGTCTAGACACAACAATCCGATCTGATCGGACAAATGACAGTGCAGACGCTCCGAGAGACTAGAGAATAGCTGGTGAAGAGAGTCAGAGCCAGATATTTTTCTCAGGACCAAAAAGGAGAGTGATAACTTTCAACAGAAACAACTCCTAATGACTGACACCATTGCTCTGTCTCTGCTAGGTGATGGTTTGCTCTCCTATTAGCCATGAGGGAAAAATACACCAGGTCTGTGAGTCAGTCTGTTTCTGTTGGACTCACTCTGACCCTAAATGCAGCTTTACTGTCACTGCTTGGTGTGTTTTTACATGATCATGTGTAAGTCTACATTAATATTTAATGAAACCTGTTACAGCTCATCATGATTTTGCTTCACTAAAACAAAATATAAACATTTATGTCACCATTATATGAACATATTACTCAGTTATGTGCATGAATTATTCTTTAAATATTTCAAGGACTCAAGTCAAAATCATAATATCAAGATAAGCCTGTGATATTTTTCATTACACACACACACACACACACCAGCACTTTAATGATCAGTGGTGTGTTTTCTGTGTTGCACACTGTACATGCTGCAGCCACACAGTTTGTCTCTCTGCAGCTTTGCTTCATCATATCAAGTGATATGTTTTGATCCGCAGCCTCTTTGAAGTCAGATGTAATAAATTTGCTCATCAATTACGCTGTCTGGCTCGGCCCTCTGCGCGTGTTTTGTTTGGTGTCCGCTCCAGTTAATTAGAACAGAACGTGTCGCGTCGTCCTTGAGATAGCAGCTAATAAGTACGAGCTCTGAATCACTGCTTCTTAACGCCGCTTTGGAGGAACAGGATGCCGAATGGAAGGGGGACCCAGTGTGCGCCGCAAATAATGTGCAGGCAGTCGTCTGTGCGTTGTGAGGGCGGCCTCACGGAGAGGTCCTGCACAGCTCTCAGACCTCACATTGACACTGTGTTGTGTCGATGTGCGAGCTGGTTTGGCATTCCTCGGATGGTTTGTGGCATTCCAGCTCCTTGATGTTTGAAGTGAAGCGATAGTCTTGACGCTGCTATCTCATGTTATCAGCTGTTATCAGCCCTGCTGCCTTCGCCCTGTTGTGTCTGCAACTCATCACAAAGACGTGTTTAAAACATTTAGCTGCCCAAACACCACATACAGACAGATCTGAGAGCATGCAGGTCCTGGAGTAGGGCCAGAGACCACCAGGGTCCGTGAACACTGGCGCTGGTTAAGGGGAAAAAAGGGCGATGAGACTTTTTGTGCCCTCACTCTCAGGTGTTATGGTACAAGGTATTACAGTCGATTATATATATATATCGCCTAACATGCACCTACTTGCACTTGTGTTACTGGCTGAGCCTCCACAGTTGGTGTGACAGCAGATTTGTTGTTGTAGGTGAGAGGTCCCAGCACATCACTGCAGTCACAGAAAAGTTCATACTATTATCACTGCGGTCAGTTACTGGCAGAGAAGAGAAAGTCCCTGTTCGTGTAGCGTTTACAGCTCCTTCCTGCATTCTTCACAGCAGAGTCGGTCCGGACTGTGAAAAGTAACAGGCGCTGGCTCGGCTCTGCCTGACCCGGTTCGCCCCGGCACATCAGCCCGGCCCGGCGGGGATTTGCATTTCCATGACAACAGGGCTACCTGCTTGAAGGTGTGTCTTTAACTGATCACACGCTTGTGTTGAGCAGTGGTCACAGGAGCGACTGTTAATTGCTCCCTGTAGCATTGTCGAAGAATCAGTGCTAACAAAGCTTTGCTAATTCCGTAATAAACACATCTCCTATAAATCCTCCACAACAAAAGTCCCCCGTTATGTCGTTATTTAAAAGCAGCGGCTCTGCAAAGGTAACAGCAATCACATTAATCAGCCAGTCCGACGATTGATTGCACAATGTTGGTTTTGTGCTTTCATTTTGTTTTGCTCGCGACGCAACACGCTGGAGCGCACCTGCTGGCTATTGTAACGATAACTTTCCAAAAACGGCTCGAACTCAGCTGGAGCAGCAGTTTCCTACATTTCTGTCCCTCCACTTTTTAACGTCGCTTGGAACTGTTGTTGACAGCAGCAACATTGATTTGACATTTAGATTTTTTTTCTACCAGCGATGCAATTTCCCTCCACTAATGTTAGTTAACAGAAGAAACAACATTTTACCACTTTATTTTTCTCTCCTTTAAAGTGCCAACAGGCAGCGGTGGAATTAATTTGCAGGCCTCTTATCTGCCACTGACATGATTACACTAGCTGAGTTCAATCACACTTATAGAATAATATATACATAAACCCTGCAGCTACATATATCCAATAATTACATTACTGCATTATTGGGCATAGTTATATTGGCAGCAGATGTAACATGCACCCCTATTAATTTCACTAGCTACTCTGGACAGTGTTGTAAAGTGTTAGACTGTTTACTTCATCATCAACAATAAAGACAAAGTAATTCACAGAAATTGGTGAACCTCGCAAAACATATGAAATTGTTCTTCGTGTAATGTCGCGCTGCAAATAATGAGTATTTTCTTAATCATTTAATTGTTTATGCCATAAAGTGTCATACTCAAAGGATATGCGCCAGACTGCCAGCTCATCTTCCATTAGCTCATTTGGTCTCAAGAACAGCTTAAAATAAACCCACTGGGATTCAGTTAATGTGTCATAAAAAAGTAAAAAGATGCAAACCCTCACAACACAAATGTTTCAGCTCTAGCTGTATAATGTGTGTCTCTTCTGGGTTTGTTTCGACTTAAAAAGTTCTGATTCTGCCCTGAAAAGATCAGGCCCACTCTCCTCATTTTTATTCTCAGCTTGAACATTAAAGCACCTTAGCAGTCGGCTCTGTACACATCTAATTGGTTTGTATTTTAGAACGTAAGCACAGAGGCTTGGATAAAAGCTCACACTGTCCCCCAAACTCTCCACTTTCTTTGTGACCTTTGGCTCCCCAATTAACAACCTCCACTCAGAGCATCGACGCCCCTCTTTTGTGGCTTTGTCAGGCCAGAAATGTGCTGGACAGACCTTTTGTTTGAGTGGTTACTCATGTCTCTGCCTTTTTGTTCCCTAATAGCCCATCATCTGGGCCCTGTCCCTCTGACCCCGCGCCTCTGACACATGGCTCTGCCAAACGACAGGGAAAAGGCCACAGCTCTGGGGACTGGAAACGTACAAGAAGATATACCAGCATGTTCTGAATACTAAATGCACTGAACGCATTAATGGTCCGTGTTGAATTTAATGCATCACTATAGGACTTTCTGGAGGAAGATAGTTGACGGTTGAGTCTCACTCCAAAAGCATCGGTATCTTAAAACTTGGAGAAGCTACCTAGTGTTGAATTTAACTGACAAGTCTGAAAGTACTGGTTAGATAGTTTGTTTTTGTTATTGATTTAACCAGTAATGTCCTCCCTTTTAGTCTTATATCCTCTTAAAATTAAACACTGGCCCTCCTACCATAGAGAAATGTTTGTCTAGTGACCCCTTGGAGAGAGAAATCAGTCCACAGCAGTGTTTGGCAGCACACCTTGATCCAGTAAATCCTGTTTTCACTGTAAACAGAGTATCTTCATGAGAGACGCAGAGACCAGGCAGGTAAAGTCAAATGTCACTCAGGATGGGAAGCAAACTTATTAAGTTGGGGATCAGACAAAGGGACAGGAGTCCAAAGGTACAAAAAGCAGGCAGGGATCAGACAGCTTGAGGTAGTGGCTGGTAGGGCTCGGCTGCACATCATTTCATCTGGTTACAGTGATATGAGACAATCTATGGTCCTAGATTTTAAATATCATTATAGTGATCCGATATGTGAGGTTTTAAAGGCTGGCTACCATAAAAGGATGTCATTTTCTGAACGTGCCAGACGGTTCTAGTTGTTCTAATCCTTGTATTTACCCACATAGTCATTACATCCACATTACTAATGATTATTGATCATAAATCTCATTTGTCAAAGTACAAATAGCCATGACTGCAATATTGTTGCAGTATTCATATTTGGGTATCTGTTGATACTGTGCGGCGATCAGGTGTTACAGGAGGATCTGAAAGGACAGGATACCCAGTATATTGAAGGGAACAGAGCAGATAGAAAATGTGGATCTAGAGTCATGTTGGTGATCTGATTGATAATGCACTAAAAAGCATAAAGTTGTTGAGTGTTTCCAGTGAACATCATGGGATTTCGTCAATGGTTATTTTTTTAAACTGACTTTTTAAATTCAAATCTAAATTGCTCCTTCAGTTCACTGGCGTTTACATGGTGTTCTGCACCCACACCGGGGATTGTTTTCCTGCGAGTCTTGTTGCAGTCCGTCCTCTATAATGCTCCCGAGCTCGGCCTGTATAGTAACTCTCTAATGAAACCGGTGGCCAAAATTGAACAGTCTCTTACTCGCTGAGTTCTTTGAACTAGTTGGGTGAGTTCAAATCAATACAGGCCCGGGGGCGCCCAGTTCACACAATGAAACCCTATCAGGTAGACACAGAGAGAAATGCAGTCGATAATATCACATTATGGTTTGAGTTATTGTGAATGAAGGTGTGAGACTGTGGTTGACAGTGCCAAGTGAAATCATAATAGAGTTTCTGAGGGCCAGACAGAGTGTGTTATTACAGACTGGGGATGTGGAAAGGCATATGGCTGCTGTAGCAGGTGTGTGTTTGAAACGTGAGGCTGAAGTATCAATGTGTTTCTCTGTGTGTATTAGTGTGTGTGTGTGTGTGTGTGTGTTAGACGAGACGGACAGAGAGATTCTGTAGCGTCTCCACCCTCAGCGCTCTGTCACTCAAACCATGTAATGATAAAGCAGTGCGATTTGCCATTTACTGACCATTGATAGTCATCTTCCAAGCCGACGCCCCTTATCCTTAAATCGAACTCTTCCTCAATCACTCCCGCTCAAATCACACTCTTCTCACTCTTCTCCTGATTGTTACTTCCAGCACAAGTGGCTTGTAATGGGAATCCACTTTTGCGAGAAACCAACAGTTGCTTGGTCGCCTATTCAGCGTGGTTCGAAGTCGTACATAAATGCGGCCGTTGAAATTTCAAAAAATGAAACCAGGTAACAGCTGCAATCAGGGGCTGTTTGAGACTGAACATCGCTGCTGTATTTTCCTGTATAGTTGTTTAGCGGAGGTGGTGCTGCTCGGTGGGTGCAATCTGGTAAAGTTTGTCACATTGCTGCAGCTATTCACTACTTGAATTTAACTTTGTGTTGTCACAGTGGTTTTTACGTTTTCAGATTTTAAGCGCAAGGAAAGAGGGAAAATGTAATTAATGTTGTCATGTTGCTTTTAGAATTTCATCTCCAAATTCAAAAAACATTCTTGTTGCAGTATAATAAAGGAAGAGCTTATTTACACCTATTTCTTTCTCACCAGCAAAGTGCTTGTTAAGCTGTTGTCAAAACTGCTCAATGAAATGTTTCATCTGACGGTCAGTTGTAGAGAATAGCTTCGGTAGTTTGAGGACTCGTCTCCCTGCTGTTAGCCTGCTGCTGACTCCTCTCACAGAAACCTGTGACTTCAGCTACAACTGCTAGAGTAACTTAATGCTATTAGCCTCATTTGGGAGTTAATTATGTAATCTGACAGCATGATGTATTAAGTCAAGGGCACTAGTTATTAATTTAATGGAACAAATTACTAATTAGTACACAGATTATTAATTTGAGGATACAAATGACTCATTTGTGTGCAGAGTTTCTACCCCTGCACCCTGCCTGGCCTTGTACAGCCGTAAACATGTGTCGACAAAACAATCTCAACCTAGGACTACTTTAACACTCGCTCAGGAGCTTTCAGCCGCATCTTACAGCCTTCATCTGCATGTATGAATGTTTCTCAGTTGTGATGGATGTGTAGATGTGACATTGGCTGTATATCTAGTGTCCCAAATCTGAGTGTTAAATGTATCCACTATGTAGTGCTCTCAAAAATTCAATCCAATTGCAAAGATGAATCAAGTAATTGTAAACTGATCACCAACTATTTTGATAATTGATTGATCATTAAGAAAAAAAAATCTAAATTCTCTGATTCCAGCTTCCTAAAGCTCACATGATATGCTCG
>OMLP01016883.1:35567-46236 GCA_900302685.1 Spondyliosoma cantharus
TGTGTGTGTGTGTGTGTGTGTGTGTGTGTGTGTGTGTGTGTGTGTGTGTGTGTGTGTGTACATCTGGGTTTGCCTGAGTATGTGACAAGACATTTTTGACATCCACACACTAAACCCGTCCTGCTGCTGACAGTACGCCTCCTTGTGTGTGTGTCAGTGCTGAGATAACTCATCCACCAAAGTCTGAACTTACAGCAGAGTCCTGCTCGTTTGTCACCATCTCCTGCCCTTTCTGCTCTCACTCCAGCTTTTATACTAATGAGAGGATTTGTAGAGTCAGCCTTTGACTTTCAGGGCTCTGTAATTTAATGTGAATTAAGCACCTGCCCACTGCCCTCCTACGGATGATGGAAATAAAGAAATGGTGAGGTGTCCTGATTGGCAAAACACTTAAGCATCAAGTTTTCACTTTGAGTTCTCCCAGGAACCTTAATTATATGTCATCCTGCACTGTCTCTCTCCTCATGTTTCATGTCACTCTCTGTCAGGTGTCTAATAAAAGGGAAATTGTCACCAAAATGAATGTAAGAATGTGGAGTCTGCTGAAGGAGTGATTTTCTACATAATCTATACCGCAGTAGCCCTCCCTCTAGTGTCGCTGGTTGTATTATGCTGCTTTGTGTCAAACACTGAACTTATGTGAAAAATTATGTGATAACCATAATGTATTACATTGAATACACAGGGGTTTTTTTTTTTGTTTGTTTGTTTTTTTTTTTTCAAAAAAACATAATGTGAAGAATGAGGAAACTAAGTGTTTATAAAGATAACCAGGTGCCCGTCTGTGCAGAGCCTCAATGGTAATCAGCGAAGGCTTAAAATAAATTAGGAAAAAACAGACGACCAATAACAAGATGCTAAAATTGAAAACATATGGTCCCACATTTTAGTTTTAATTAAAAGTATTGCTGCAAGTTTCAGATGGTATCAGATGTAATTAAATTGAAAAAAATCATATGAGTGAAGAGACAGTTATGAATCATAAAACCTACATTAAGGTTTAATGCTATTAAAAACATGAAGAGAGCAAATTTGACAGTTACCTGCTTTAGAAGTTATTTGTAATTATGAGATGTCTAGATGTTGACATGAACTGATCGGTTGTGCTGATTCAATCTATTTAAAATTAAATGTGGAAGTCAAGCTCAAAGTTATGGATGTGTGTCAGAAGTTTATCTCAAATGTTATGTTGTGTCTCTGATGTGACTCAGAGGATTCATATATGAGGAAATCTAAATGGTCTAAGGATTGAACCTTGAAGGACACCACAAGCCCATTGGTACCATTTCTTGTAATTCAAACATGAGGAGAGCCAGTCTAGGTTTCCACCAGCTGTCTGTATATTCTAATTTACACACCATAGTGTCCTTACTATGTCATATAGTGTCAAACACTGGACAAATGTCAAGCTGCACTGACACACTCACTAACTGTCACCTGCATTCAAGTTTGATTTAGGTTCTGTCCAGATTTTTGTCTTTTTTGACCCTCTACAGTCAGTGATTTTAAATATATTAAGCAACAGCTTCTCTCATCTCACTAGTCTCAGACAGAGAAACTGAGCTTGACTTTTAATTGTCCTCTAATCTCAGAGATCCCACTTCAATGTGATCTTGCCAAGGTTTGGTTACAGGTAACAGAACCCAATTACAGACTAGCAGCAAATAGCAGAGGGCTAACAGGCAGTTTACTTGGTTGTTGGCTGGATTACAGGTGGAGATGGGAGCCAACATCAGTCATCGACTCCTAGGTGATGATAACCGGAATGGATCAAGATCAAGCTAAATTCTGAGGCTGTTCTGTAAACAGTTTTCCTATAAATCATAAATATATCAACTTCTGATCACCTTATATCAAGTTCAGGCTTAAATTCACCACTTCTTGTTATTCCAAACCCGTCCATATCTTCCTAAGAACCAAACAGCTTAAATGGTGAACAGCTGCTGGCAGGTAGCCGGCTGGTCAGGTTATATGTAGAGGCAGGAACATTACCAAGGGGACCTGGTGAGTGGACACCAACTCTTGATCGATGCATACACTGTCATTTTGCCGATCAAATAAGGGTAAAGCAGAAAAAGATGAATAAATGCAGTGCTGGAGGTCTTCCAGGAATACCAATTAGAATCACTAGATCCAGAAACACATAAACACTGGGAGAGGGCAAACTCAGAGACATGAGCAGGAGATGTCAAGTCTTGACTTGATGGCTCACTCCAACATTAATGCTTGCTCTGTAAACAACAAACAACCCTTTGAAAATCAGCCATCTGTGGCGTAAAGGCTGCTGGCTCTGGTGGCCTGCGTGTCCTGCAGAGGAGGATTATGCTTTTTTCTGCTGTTAGGACGTTCCAATCTGTGTGGCAAGATTAGAAACATTTATGTTTGTACAAGTATGTGAATGGTTGAAACCTTTTTGGCACTGAAACATCATTATTTTCAGATGTATCCGTTACATAGGTCTTATAGAATTAAAATGGGCCTATATTTGGTGAGAACACCAGGCACCAACATGTTCAAGGACAAAACAAGAAGCCTTTGTATGATACAGCGAGTCAGAGACCTATGACCTGATACATCCATCAGGTATCCTGAACGCAGACCTCAGAGACGCAGAGCTCTTTTTCAGTGAGCTCTGAGACTTGAGACACATCCAGCAGGACCAGAGTTTATTGAATACTTCCACCTGTTTCATCAACAGTATGTTTGCTGGCAGAGGCTGGGGGCCTGTTGACTCCACTGTTTGCAATGACAAACATGGGCACTCGGTGCATTTGCCTAATTAGTTACCAGCTGTAGTGAGAGGGATAATTGATTGCAGGGCAATATGGTTGATTTGCAACTCAACCAAGCTAATAATTTGTTATTGATTGAAGCATTAGCAAGGAAAACACTACAGAGAGATGTAACCCAGCCAAAGAGCTGCAGAAAGTTGATGCTCTCAGTTTTTAATCTACTTAAATGATATTACACCTCGCTAAGCTAACATCGTAAGGAGCGCAGGGCGGCAGATGATGAACTGCTGGTTTCAGCTCGGCACTGTAGACTCATATGTTATGACTGGAGGAGATTGCGTTTACTCAGGAAGCATGAGCGAGTCAGTTTGTGTGTTTTGTGTAGGACCTGTGTGTGTGTGTGCTGGCTGGCTGGGTCTACTTAAATAATATTTGAATATGAAGGTCAGAGAATGACTGGACATTATTCATGCGTTGGCATGTATCACGCTTGCAGTGATAAATATCTTTGAGCGTGCAGGAATCAAAGTAAATAGTTGTTTGAGGAGTTTTTTTTTTTTTTCCCCATCACACATTTTAAGTGAGTTCATTTCTGCTTCACTGGCTTGTGGAAACTTCTGCCTCATTGAGCAGTCCACCACTGCTTTCAATTTTCTCATTTTAATCAGCCATTAAATTAACTCCCAAAGTTTAATTGCACATCTTAAATAATTATTTGGAGGTCAGAGGTTAGGTATTTCTATGAGATGGCTCATTGCTGAAGCGTGAGAGTTTTTGCGGCTGTCTCTCCACACTGTGTCCTTCACACTCTCCCTCTCTGTGTTTTACTTTATTCTGCTTTATATCTCGTCTTTCCAGCCACCCTCTAGTTACCTAACATCCTCGCTTTCATCCCACGGTTATGTACTTTTTCCAAAATTTTATACCTTTGCATTATTTTTCATTCTCTTTCTATTCCTCTGTGTTGGATTCGAGCCCCCAGGAATTGAAAGTTGGAGAGAAGAAATGATTTTGAAGTGACTCAGAGAATGCTTCCTCCCTTTTGAAGCCAGGTGTACAAATGTTGCATGGCCGTGCTGAAAATCCTCTGTTCTTTCCTGTAGCTGTATCCCAGAGGCCCACCTTGGCAGTTAGAGGAGAGGTCGTCACCATGACAGCGTCCTCGCAGGACTCCACGCCCCCGTCTATGGCCGGCCTCCTCCTGCTCCTCCTTCTCCTCCCAGCTGCCGTCACGCAGAACTCCGCTGTCCCGACGACCCCGACTGCGTCGTTGTTTGACCCGCTGACCCAACCAGAGTGCACGAAGAAAGAACATCCAAAGGTTTCCATCCAAGGTCAGGCATCATTCATAACCACATGTTTAATATAAACGTCCCGTAATACTATAACCTACGTTTACATGGATGGAAGAATCTGTGAGAATGCAGGGTCTGGTTACGTAAAACCTTCGCTTTCAGACAGATTTCTCTCTTATCTTCTACACTGTTTTACGATTTAAGATTTATAACCCTTTTTAAAAAAAGAGCATTGGATTGAGAGCCAAGTGAGAGAACAGGCTCTTCCCTGCAGCGCAAATGTGTCTAAAGTTTATGAAATAGCCTGTTCAGCTGTTGATGCTGATCAAAATAGGCCAAAAGAAGCTGCTATTCTCTATTTTAGTGTCAATTTCAGTTGAAAACAGACGTTTAATGTTTTTGGAAACAGGGACACGCTAATTCTGTCTTTCATCCTGTTGTACCGCTGCCACTGCAGTGCTTTGTCTGCTCAAACATACACTCTCACTCTCAAAATCCTGTTACAATTGAAGGAAAGTGTACACCTGCGATATTAGGCTTCTCCGCGACATAATTTTAAAGGACAAGTCTTACTTTGTGCAGGACTGTCAGAGATCATAGTGACATCATTGAAAAGAAGCCAGATATGATCAGAAACACAATCAACCTCTCTGATTGTAAACGTTGACTGTGTAAAATTTGGAAAAAGCTCCCAGGTCTTAAACCTGTGTTCCTTCTATCGACCGACAGGGGGCAGCACCACGTGTTTCAAACAGAAATATGACTACATGTAAGCTAATGAGAAAATGAGCCAAATTCTCACTTGATTTTTTTAGCCTATACTCACTTTAAGCTGCAATAGCCAAGATGGTGACAGCCGTAATGCCAAACCTGAGACATCAGAACGGTAGTCCACGAACTGATGGGTGGCATCATGGCCGGTCAACATTCAGTCAAACTTCTTTGTAGCAGGAAACTGTACAATGAATGCCCCAAATTTCCGTTTTAAACATCACTCAGTTTATAGATATACTTCCTGCTTCAACTTTCATGCACAGTTTTCTTATGAGTGGGCTTTCTTTCACGTTTATGGCCAAATAAAGTGTTTTAGATAGTAGGTTTGGTTGCTACTGCGTTCCAACATCTCAGCAGTTACTTTGGTGAGCAGTGTCATCCTAACTGATAAAGTGATGGCCACAACTTTGAGAATAAGAACTAAGTTTCATTAAACACGAATTATCATTAATGTTGGTGTTCTCTATGACCTTAGGTCAAGGAAACAAAAATCTTTCTAACAGTCCAAAAACAAAATCAATAGTAAATGTCAAGTTGTGGTGTCAGGGCGAGGGCTTCCTTCTAGACCCGGTGAACCAACAACAATCAAACAAGGAGGAAGAAATTCTCTGTTTATAGTGTATTGATTAGAAAATTATCTAATGAAACCAGAAAAGGTCAACTTTTTTCATTTCTCAGTGGTCTTACTTTGTGCTTACTCACAAACCCTGAAGCAGAAAACATTTCTGTGGGTTGCAACACGGTTCTGTAAAAAGTTAAAGGTGATAGGAAACTTTAGTTTGGGAGTTTCAAAATAAGCCGCAGGATGGAATGAACATCACAGTGAGACTGGGATCCACCTGAAACCCTGATTGCTGTTGTGGCTTGATATCTCTCTCATCACCTCTTAACACAGCAAATGAAATGGTTTGTGCCTGCTTTATGTGTTTTGAATGAGGTTCAATGCGGCAAATGATTGCTATCATGTATCTTAAGGGAGACAGTTATCTTTATACGTGCTTGACAGACTTTAATATCTTGGCTGTAACGCTCTGTATCCGTGCTTATGTTGTTTGCGTGCAGGAACATATACATGCCACTTTCTTCACAGCCACAAAATTAAATGTTTTCATAAACACATCCCTGCACCAACTGCAATAAAACCTCACCGTTTGGCATTCAGGCAGGTCAGCAAGCCGTTATAAAAGAACAACAGAAAGCAAGAGGGGACAAGATGGAAATGATTGTGTAGCATAATGGCGCTCACTATCGAGCCCGTTCATCTGTACAGTGGGCCAAAAAACAAGGTCTTCCTCTCGGCGTGAAATGGAACGGCACAGTTTGGGGTACAGCATCACAGATAGATGTGGCAGAATGAAAGGTAAACACGCACAAAATTGCTGTGTTTATTTTTGAATAGGGTTGTTTGTGTTCCCTCTGCCGAGCGTGGTGACTAAGATTGCAGAACCAAAAAATCGCTGGTGGGGATCGAGGGCAGAAACAGACAAATTGAAGAGGTGGCCAGAAGGGTTTCTTGTGATTAGAAATATACTCTGCCCCCTCCAGACCATATTGCAGACATTTCCTCAAGTCTTGGTGTTTCTGTTTTTTTGTGCACAGCAGAATTGTTCCCTTCCAAGTCCCCCCCCTGTGCTTGAGGGCCAGCTCACCCATGTTGTCAGTCTGAACTCTGGCTAATGGAACTGAAGATGGACATAAAGAGCTCTGTGCCATTTGGTCCCAGTTTTCTGTGTAATAGCAGTTTTAAGTTTGAAAACTGGACCCTCTTTCTATTGGATTTTCAATCCAATGGTCCACTGGTGAAATGGCTATTTTCATTCCCCACAAAGCTGAACTGAGGTCACCTATATATTGCTGAGTCATTGCCTCTGTCCTGCTTCACCCACCAGGCCTCCAGATGTCCAGATTAGCCCGAGCCATGCCGGTGCTTCACTTCAAAGGCGTGCCACTTGAGAATGGCTCTCCTGGCAGGGAGCTGCAGGGCCGCCAGCCTGTCAAAGCAGGCAGAGCAGGGCATTATGTGGAAGCAGCCGTATAGAAAAGGCCTGCACAATGAAAGTGTCAGCGAGAACCTGAGATTAGCCTCCGTGATTGATGAGCGTTTTATAGCAGCTTGTTGAAGCGATACCTCAGTTACCTGGAGGAGACCAGGGAGCCGGCTAAGACGATTTGACTTTGAGAATGCAGGGGTGTAAACCATCTATACCTGCTTTAAGTGTATGTGCCTGTAATGACAAGTCATTGTTTGTGTTGTATGTTGTGTGAAATGCGGTGAGATTTAATCCTGTGTGTGTCTGAACATGGGGAAGGGATCAGTCATCCTCATCTCCCAGAGTCGGTCTCTCCACTGGAGCTCTACCAGCTGTAAAGCCCTGCTCCATTTAAGCATTTCCACTTTGGCTCCATGGACACTTTGTTGATAATTTACACCGACATCTTTATTGATGCATCTATCAGTTGTACGGCAAATATTTAAGGTCTGTGGACGGACTATTAATCCTGAGTCTCTTCTAGAAAAAGATGAACTTCCTTAAAGTAAAACTTTATGTCCAACTTTTCAGATTGTTCATTAGCCATGATGAAGAGTCAGTCTGTAAACCATGATGGATGCTTACAAGTGACACTGGGAAATAACTTTACGCTTCACCTTCATTTTCTCTTTCTTTATTCAAGCTGCACTGACTAATTATTTGCCACGAGGGGGCAGAGGAAACAATATGTGGACACAATATTTACATATACTCACATTTTATGTTGGCATGTTAGCAGACTGTTGCGTATTAACACACACTACGGGGCAACATTATCATTCATTTAGATTGGTAATTCTGTCCACCTGATGAATGTGCAACACACCCGGACACAGCGGTTGCAGCATACCATCGACAGGTGTACAGGACCTTCATTGTATGGTTGCAGTTTGGTCTGGTATAAGCAACAAAACTGCTTGTTTAGGACTAGCTTTAAGAGAAGGTTAGTTTTTGGGTTAAGACAAATATGTTACTTGTGTAACTTAACTTCAGTCACATAGGTACGTTACGCAGGTAACTTCAGCTATGTTATGTAAGTGACGTAAGACACGCAGCAAAGTTGAATTAGCTCACTGCTGTCTTTAGGTTTCACACAGGACGCAAACACCAGCCTCCCAGGTGAAAGTCCTGTCCATCCTTACTGCATCGTCCTGCTTTGTGAATTCCTCCTTTGCCGCCGTTATGATAACTGCAGCCACTAGAGGTCACCACCTGACAATAATCATAAATGTGGGTTAAGAAGTTGCTTTCACATTCGACCTGTATGTTTGGTTTTCTGATGAGGAATGTGAGTCTAATATATATCTATATCTAATATACTCTTCTGTTGTTCTCTTCTTGACCTCTACAAACTCTTGAGAAAATATTGTTATTTCATACAATGTTATTGTAAAGATCGATTGCTGCTTTGGTAATAAGAATGCATTTGTATAACTCCTTTTGTAACATTGCAGAGACAAGACAGTTAAATTGTCACAGTCAAAAGTAAAAGATAAATGAGTGATTTAAAAATTAGTACAATTAGTTCAGAATGCATTGAGTGAGATTAATATTGAACAAAATATCAAAATTGATTATATGGTTTTTGCATGTTCTAGTATTCACACACAGAACTCTAGGTTTGTAAGTTTAAGGAAGGATTTCACAAGTCCAATACCAAGACAAGTGATTGGTTTGAAAATAATCTAAAAGCACACACATGATTTTTCACCCATTGCACCACATAAGTCACAACACAGCCACAAGATTAGAGAGACACTGTCTGGAGATGTGACAGGATGTAAATACTGTAGCTGACAGCGTTGTTGGATCAGAGGCAGATGCAGACGACAGTTCAGACAAACATCCAGCACACGGAGCATCACACCTCTCCATCAGAATTACGTTGGCCTCGACAGCATCATGTTTTTCCAATCTGCTGGAACAAACCACAAGCACTCCAGACTGTATGTTTGTATGTCTGCTGCTGTGCCAATGTTTTATGTCAACCACACCACAGATGCAGTGCAGGAATACAGCATTGGAATCACGTAACCTTCACCCACAGGCACACGCTGTTCGAGCCGCCAGCTCATGATTCAGATGGATGATACTGGCTCTCAGCATCAGACCATGGGTCTGATAAGAGCATGGCATGGGGGTAAAAAGTGGAACGCTCTGAATCGAGATATGGAGTCTGTTTGGGGAATTTATGGAGTCAGTTGTGCATTATGTTATGAGGTCCAAATAACTGGTTTTGGATAGTGTGCCTAAGAGAAATAGATACAGTCTGCACCTTTATCACACCCAGTGCAGAAATATCCATCACAGCAACAAGACGTTCCACAAGAGAGTGTTTGTATGAAAGTAATGGTTGATAATAAGACCTTTGGCTCTGGCTCCACTATCTCCCTCACAGGGAAGATGAGGAGTTATTAGATGGACTAAGTGGCTTCACAGGCCGGGTCATCTCTGCTCAAATCGCTCTGAAGAGAGACAAAGGAGGATACAAACAACAAGTGTCCATGCTCATTTCCTGTGCAATTCCTTGCAGATCCCGTCTCTCCCATTTGCTTTTCAAACCCTCTCTCGTGCCCTCCTCAACCCATCTTATCTCCCTCCTCCCTCATTCATTCCCCTTCTTCTCTCTCCATGTCCCTCCTCTCATATTCCCTTTCTTGTCTTCCTCCGTCACCACCACTCCTTTTCTCTCTCGGGCTGCTCTTTATACGCTCTGTAATAGTCCGAAAAAATGTATTGCGCACTTTGTTCGAGTCCTTCTATCTCTCTCATCGTTTGGGTAATGGTGCTGTCGTTTAGCCGTTGTGTCGCTGTCTGAAGGGCTCTTGAGCAGCACAAGAGCGATGCGCCTGAAAGACATAACTGTTCACTTATAGGAAAAAGTATTCGCCATGAATTTCTGATCTTCTTTCTCATTTTACATTCTCGTCTTTCTTTGCAACCTGTCTCGGTTTCGTCATTCATGACTAGAGAGGCGGCCTTAATTGGAGTGGTGCTATCAGAGCTGCGGTGTGTTTGCAGCCATCAATCAGGCAGCTGAAAAGAGCTGAGTTAAGAATGCTGCCGGGGCCAGCCTCTCACCCTCTGATGGCATGTCAGGATATCTGATGCAGGCCCGAGAGATAGCAAAGAGGGTCAGAGAATAGAAAACATTTAAAGGCTTTATTGCCACTTTAACTGAAAAGAAGATAGGCAGCCGGAAAAATGCTTTTCTGTGTCCGTGCTGTCCCTTTCAGAAATGTGTCTCATTGTGTAAATGCACTGGTGATTACACACACCGTCCTCGTCTTTGAATAACACCCTGAGCTGTATATTCCTCAAAAATCAAGGGCACAAATTTACTGGGACAGACCTGGTAACATTTCTGTAATACTTCTGAAATGGCTACACACTGACTTGAACATAAAGGCTGCAGAAGCACAAGGTTGCACAGAGTTATTAACCCTCTCTCAGGTTCTTTTCATATACTGCTAAATCCGCACCTGCTGACTCTCTCCAGTCTTAGTGTCTTCAGCATTGTCTCGGCTGAATCACATTCATTTGATTGCCGAGCAGCAAAGTGAAACCCGTGCACAAACCCAAGGTCTTTCTCTGTTTTACGAAACACTGTTATACATTCATCTAACAGTCCTCTCTCATGCACAAAGAAAATCTGCTTAAGAACATATATACCAGGCATGTCCAAGCTATTCCTCAAAGGGCCGTGTGGCTGCAGGTTTTTTTTGTTCCAACCAGTCAAGAGCACACAGCTTGACCAATCAACTTTCTGAAGACTGAGATCAGTTGATTAAATGAGTCAGGTCTGGTGTGCTGCTGCTTGGTTGAAAAGAAAACCTGC
>OMLP01016887.1:4232-19520 GCA_900302685.1 Spondyliosoma cantharus
CATTGGCACAGGCCTCGTCTCTCAGTGGAGGTGTGTGCACATCCAGCTGGTGTGTGTCATGCTCTGCTGCTTGGTACTGCTCAGTAATGGCCGCAGTGGCCAAGAGAGCAGCTGGACACACACACATGCTCAGACATACACACACAGAGAGAGACAAGAGGAAAGTCTTCCCAGAGACTCACTATTCATTCTGCTCATTACCATATTGCCTGTCTCTCAGAGAGAACAGGGGGGGGGTATGTGCTGTTGTTTCACCCTGGAGCGCCATCCAAGCGCCTTGGAATAGCTTTCACTGTGATGACCAGTGGCACGTTTCCATTTCCATCAAACCGGAAAATGCCACGGGACTACAGGTTTAAGCCTGAACTTACAATTGCTGGATTGACGCCTAAACTGACAATTCTAACAAAGCAGTGCCAATCACAAGAGCTCTGTAAACAAATCCATCTCAGTTACATGTCTCCCAGTTCTTTTTCTTTCTTTCTTTCCACAAGCTGATAACCACTCAGTACAAGATATCTCATGTCAGTCAGGTCGAGGGATGCTAAAAGGAAAGCACTTCAGCGAAGCCATATACATTTCAGCGTGCAGGCCAATGGATAAACATAGAAATTCCAGCTCCTCTGCGGTGTTTATACAGTTCCATATTTTAAGATTTCTTACATCTAAATTGCATCATAAATCTGACTCCAGTGATTCTGAAACCCTTACAGTTTTTCTCCTCTGGCTCCATTTCCTCCCTTTCCACAGTCGTGGGTGTTCTGGTATGGCAGTACAGGGAAACAGTAATGGTACCATTTAGCTAATGTTGTGGAAGGCAGCATTTTAAGTCCCATTTCATTGGGGTTTCACACACTGTGTAGGCATCCGTGCCTACACAAATTGAGATTTCATGCAGCAACAGCTGGGTCCATCTCGGCCTCTTATTGAATCTGTGGGTCAGACTGGGAGAAAAAAGCGATCATTTGGGGTAATCCAACATCACCGATTACACCATTACCTCCATCTCTATCTGTTCAACCAAGCACAATGTGATATTGGGGTGTTGGTGTAGCTCAATGACCATCATTAAAAATGACCAATCACAAGCAACATTTTGTAGTTTTTATCTTAAAATAACAGATTCAGATTAATTTTCATGGTAGCGTCTTGCAATAAGGCGACTGGAGTCTTAAATTGCGCAAAATATCAATTTCTACATAATGTTGCTTTAAGGTAACGTTAAAGTAAAAAAAAAAAAAACACTTGAAAATACAAACATGGGAGAAGATAACATTTCAAACCCGTTTAATGTCATGAAAGGGTCTAATTTAACCCAAACCATGTTTGCCTACATATAAACAAATAGCGAGAGATAAACTGTAAAGACACGGAAGAACTTAGTGTAGACACTAAGCCAATATCAAATCAAACATATTTACGTCTGCTAGATCCAGATTTTTCTTTGGATCTGCATCAAATTGTTCTCATTTTGCCACCCAAAAGTATGCCAGACTTTTTTCGTCAAGAAAAAAAAGATCCATGCATTATTTGGCTGACAAACCAACCGACCGACCGACCGACCGACCAACAATAATAAGTGCACAGAATAATAATGTTTCAAAACATAATTCGTACCCTTATCTCGACTCGCTCCAGATGCAGTTATATTCACTGTTTCCCAGGTTCAGATGAAGTTCCAGAAACAGCACTAACACTGTGGCATCAGATACAACGTTCAGCCAACTAAATGATCTGTAACTGTACCTGGAATGGGCGGGTTTACTACCAGAAGCCTCTATTTTTGATCACACGAATAAGAGAACTATTTACAGAACAAGTTTTAATTGCATGAACTTAAATGAATAAGCTTCAGTCAGCCACCCAATGAGGATTTGCCTTCATCCCCAGTATGGATATGAACATATTTTACTTGCACTCGTATAAAGTAAATTATCTCAACCCAGTTTTCATACGCAGAACATTGTGCTCATACAACTAACAGGATAAGGAGAAAGACACCTGCTGGGATCTCTGCATTAGAGCCAAATTAAATTCAGTAATTTGTTAAGGATCTTGTTTGGGTTTAATTGGTCCTCTTGGATGCAATCAAAATTTGCCACAGACCAAGAATTTTGACAAAGTGCATGTGGAGTGTAACGTTTGCTGCAGGTTCATGTCGGGTAAAGTCCTTTGTTTTTCAAGCGCTCCCGTCCGCACCGACACAGACTTTGTTCCACATCAAAGCAGCCACAGATTTGTCAAGGATCATTTCATATTCTAGTCTGTGTACCGGTTGTGCCTGGACAGCTTGTATCCGTCAGTGTCAGTCCTCCTCTATTTCTGTTACTTCAATATTTCCCAACCATGCGATCTTGCTTATTTGAGTGATAATTCGAAGCCCAATGAGGAAAGGCTTTTCATTCAGAGGACAGACTAGATTTCACTTGGGGTTTGGGGGGGATTACAGGTTGGCATTATTTTAAAAATGAAAACAGTGGCTGCACTGCTAGATTAACAGAACAGCTCCACGCAGCTTACCATAAGAGCTTTTCCCATTTTTCTATCACTCGACTTCATCCTCCACAATCTCAAAATCTGATTTTCTCAATGCAATGTAGGTGTGCGAGCGCCCCGTCGTTTAGAATTCAGTTACGGAAACTTCAGCCTGGTGATTATTAGCGCTAAGCTGCTTGGATCTGATACTCACATCTGTGGTGCTGGCCTGCACGGCTTCTACTGATGGATCCACATGTTTGTTTTTTTTTGGTTCTCCCACTCGCCTTATTAACTGCACCGCCAGCACAGCTAACGCCAACTTCCCTCCTGAAATCCAACGTGGAAAAGAAGTCTCACTAGAAAAAAAAAATAAAATGCGCTAATTTATTTGATTGACAGGTGTCAGCCTATCGCACCAAATCCACTGAGGTTTCCGCTTGCTCGTCAGACACCAATGAGCAAAGATACAGATTCCTTTTTTCTATCATCAATGTATGCCCTGTATGGGAAATGATCATATTCTAGGCTTTAGTGTATTATACATCCCTATCATAGCATCCTTGTGTTTTGCACAGTGATCATTTATTTCTTGTGTAAAATGCTTTTCATCTATCGTCAGTCTTTACCGATGGCCCTCTCAGCGTCTATTTCAGCAACAAACAGAGGGAGAGAACACGAAACAAAATCATGGAAAGAAAAAAGGTAAGACATAAAACAACTTTGTTTTAACAAACATCAAAAACATCTGACTTGGTGAATGATTCATGAACCCTGGATCAAGACCAGATTTTATAGAGAAAGTTTCATAGGCAGACGCACACACGCACACACACACACACACACACACACACACACACACAGCCATGCATAGATATGAGCATTTGAGAACCCTCATTTGCAGCCATAGCTACAAGGTTCAGCCGGGTTTCAAAGGAAGAGTAAAAATCAAGCATGAAAGACAGAGGGAAAAAGTGAAAGGAATTAACTTTTAAAAAACTGTAGAGAAGACAAGAAATATATACAGCAAAACAAGTCAAACGTAAGAAAACGCATGGTGATGCATTAATTGAGCTCGTATTATGCTCATTTTCAGATACTTCATTTTATTTTGGGTTACTACAAGAATATGTTTACATGCTTTCAGTTTCAGTGTCCTCAGACTGTCCGTTTCCGCAGCTCTGTGTTCCCCCTTCAGTCTGAATTAATTATGCAAATGTGTGACATGGTGAGGTAGTGCGATGTCACGAAGTCGGGGAATTAAGGCGGGACTACTGACGAGGCGTTTCAGGAGCAGTGTTGTCTGTGGGAGAGAGGAGCTTCTGTTGGTGCAGGCAAGAGTGGAGTTGGGGAAGACGCAGTGGATTAATTGAGTAATAACTGATTATTAAATACGTTTATGTTATTTCTCTCTCTGTAACACTCTTACTCAGAGAGCAACTGTCACTCACACTGACTCTCAGTGACGGATGATTCCACTTTTCCCTTTCACTGTAAAACTCACTTTGCAGACACTGCTTCTGTCTTCCAAAATCCAATTTCTTCAGGTCTATCTTATTACAATACACACATGCCACATGTGCAGTGGCAGGTTGCTGTAATCACTCTTCCTCTGGGTACTGGCAATGAAGCGATTCCTGCATACAGTGCGACGACACCGTGAAAGTGAAGACCCACTGATGACGAAGCAAAGTTTGCTCCTATTCTTCCTCTATTCAGTTATTGAGAGATTCCAAGAGCTGTGGAAATGATGAAGTGAGGGGGCGGAAGTTGAAACAGCAAAAACATTAAACTATGCAAATGACGGCAGACTTCACCAGCAGCAGTTTGTCGTGAAAGACGACAAAAAGTTGATGCAGTGAAGATTTATGTTTGTTTCTGGAATCCAGTTTTTATACATCCAGTACCTCCAGGATTACAGATTCAAACAGAAATGATACAGAAGTGGCACGAAGACATGCACATTACTGCCAAAGGTCATGGGTTGGTTGTCTCGTCAGTATACACCTGTCACACCGGGGGTTCAAGGGGAAAGCTATGGACATAGGTAGGTGGACCCAAATGCAGATGAAGGGGGAACAAAGACTTAAATCCAAGACACTAGCGATGGGGCGAGGGACAGGTGAGGAGGGAGGAGGGAGGAGGCCAGGTGAGGTAACGAGGGAGGGGGAAGCACAGAGGGGAAGACGCTGACAGACAGAGGGAGACAAACTGCTACAAGGGAATACACAGGAGAACTTAAAGGACACATGAGGGCATGGACAATCAAAACATAAAACACAACGGCATGGAAATCAAATACAGGAAACAAGACACAAAATCAGAACCATGACAACACCAATCAGCAGGCTATTCTAGGATGCACTGTCGGCACTTAACAGCTGTGCAAACCACTGATATGTTCATATTTTTAGACTATGTACGATATTGACTTTTTCAATAAAACCTGTCATATCAAATTCACTTTGTGTGTTTATGACCTGACTTTCATTTCTGCAGATGGAGGGGACGGTGGCAGAGTTACAGGTGACAAGCCAGTGACCAAAGTTCAACCACAGCGTTTGCGGTACCAAAAAGGGTGTTTCTCTGATCGTCTTTTTTTGTTCTTTTAACGAGGCCTCCGGACATCACCAGTCAGCTTGTGGCTACCAAAACCACGTATTAAGTCAAAAATATGAGTTCCTATCCTAACCAACTGTTTTTTTGTGCCTGAACCTAACCAGAGCGTAAGCGCAGCGTTGTCACAACATAGGATTGAAAATAGAATCTGAGGAAACTTCACATTAACAGTACAGAGAGGAGGGATGATTACAGTGGACAACAACTTTTTCAATAAGGCATGTCAGTGTGGGTAAACTCTTCAGTGTTAAAGGCATGATGAACATTCATATTTTAGGCTCGACAGGCTCTATAAGCGAGGAAACACACGTAGACCAATTTCACATATTTAGCTTCTATTTATCGAGAGTGTTTTGTCTCTCACTGTGATATACCTCTTTCATCGAGACAAGTTTTAACGGACACAATTCAAAATTGCTTGCTGTAATGGCTGCATGGCTACATCGCCGGATCTAGTCAATGGGTGTTTCTTCCACAACTGCATCCAGTGATATATGAGGTCGCTCCCTTTCAGCTGATTAAATCTCTGTAGACATTATACGGCAGCAGCCCTGATGTGTGTGTTCCATCTGCAGCCTGTAATTTGAGGGATGTACTGCACATTCCTAAAATGCTGCTCAATTAGGCAAACTTTAAAACAAGTGTGTATAATTGTATTACACTGCATCATTTTAATAGCATTGAACTCAGGCAAAAGCTGTCGCGGCCTTCTGTGCCATCAGATTGGTAGCCTGTTGGCAGCGGATTCGAGTGTGGGGGACGACTCATAGATGCGTACAGAGCTCAGAGACAACACGCTGTCACACACGAGATCACTGCTTCTTCTTCTTAATTTGTTTTTCCTGTCCTGTGATCAAACTTTTTTTTTTAACAAATCAGGTTTGTTGAGATATCTTGCCAGCCTGCAAACAAAAACAAAAAAAAAACCACGACCTAACCGACTCTGAAGGGGAAGATGATAAAGCCAGCCATCAGACCGCCCTTTCTTTTGGCACTACATTTTCTCAACCGTAGAACCTCCGTATCCCTACGCATTAGCGCAACAGGTGATCTGCGGTGATATGCACGCAATTCTGTTTACTTTCGATAAAAAAGAAACTTAACAATTTCAGACACAGACTGTAGAGCCTCTGTATCCCTGCGCATTAGCGCAACTGCGTAGGGATACGGAGGTTCTACGGTTGAGAAAATGTAGTGCCAAGAGAAAGGGCGGACTGACGGCGATGTAAAGCGGTGTGAATTTTCTCTATACAATGTACACTTGAACTGATCTAGATTTTTTTAGGTGGGCCTTGTTTTAGGTGGTTAAAATTCGCTTTGCATCTGGACTCCGTTCACTGCAGTACAAAGCTGAGCGTCTGGGCTGGAGAGGCTCTCTGCTTCTCCAAACTGAGGCAGCGCTGATCAGCAATTACGGTATAGAACAGACCGAATATAGATATGTACTTTATATGACCCCACTTCAAAAAACCCGAACTATCACTTTAACATCAAGCCAGGTATTGTGGTCTTTCCATTCGCCCACCTGCTTCATCGTCAAACCAGCGGGCTGCTCATGCTACTGGCGACATATTCGAAGAAAACCAGGCCGAAATGTTTTGCTGTCTTCATATTTGCCAACAAAACACTGCAAACTACAAATTCAACACTGCGCCTGTATACGCGTGTGCTGCTCACGACATGCCTCAAGTGCAAGACTGCGAACTAGCCGACTCAGAAATGATCAAAGTATCAGAGCGGTAGCGTCATTAGTGACTGTGATTTAATAACGGAATTTCAAATTCTACTCCCTTGCACAATTCGTTGCTGAAAAAAAGGAACCACATTACTGTGAGTTGCTACAAGTTACACTTCACTGCCCAACACCTGCAGATTTGCATATTCATGGTGTGCCATGATGCAACTCTGTGAAGTACATGCAGTACATCAGGGACGACAGGATAATTACAAACAGTCCGAGTCAGACCATCCACACCGAGGGTTCTCTTCTGTACTGGTGCTCGGCGAGGCCCTATTTAATTCACCATTACCATCATAGTCACAGCACAGCTCGCCTCGCATGTCAAACTCCCATTCTTGTTGCAAGACCTTATCTGGATGCCAATACCTCATCAAAGAGCTCGATGCTGACGAACAATAGCTGAATAACCCTGCCGTTTCCGAGTCAATCAGCGAAATACCTCTTGTAATACAGTGCTAAGGATGGAGGGGACTTAAATTAAGCAAGTAAGATAGATTGAGGTTCTTAAGATATTGTTGGGCGATATAAGAGGCCATTAACTTTGAAGGCTCAACTGAATAGATTGAATAGGGTGCAATTCATTCTAACCCACGATTATTTCTTGCTTTTCTACTCTCCATCTCAACAGCTCTGTATTTACTAAGTCACAACTGCTCTCTGTCCGCTTTTACCCCACCTCCAATTCTCTACCAAAAAGTTCTCTCTGCTTCTTAGTAATCCTCGGCCATGCATAGGAAATAAATTGACTTGTCAGTGAACCATTGCTTACGTCTGGTTTGCCATCCCCTTCCTTCCCTCTCGTCTTCCCACTGTCTACCACCCTTCTTCCTTTCCCACAGAAAGAAATTTATTTTCTCATTGCTCCTCTCCACTTATTTATTTCCCCCCCCCTATCATTTTGGTTATCATTTTCTTTCCCGAACGTGTTCTTTGCTTCTCTATTACCTCCCCTCCCTCTGCTTCTTTCTCTCTTTACCCTCTCCTCCTCTCTCCCTGGCTGTAGGGTGATGTATGGTCCCTGTCAGCGCTGGAATCAATGGGACGCCGGTTGTTTTAATTTAGCCTGGGAGCCCAGCGGATCCAGATCCTCAGCGTCATGGAAGAGCGATGGCAGTGGCCTTTCTCTCCTCTGTTTGTACTCCCCTCCCTCTGTCCTCCCTCGCTCGCTCGCTGCATTGATCAACACTTAGCTCCCGTTGGACAAAGCTCCGTGGAGGCCCTCACCATCTTAGAGGGCCTTAGAGAACAAGTGAGCTCACCTCTTGTCTGTTAACACCCTCTGGATTCGCATCAGCAGCAATCGATGAGGTGCCTCGCGGTCTGAGATGCCCACAGCCAAAGCATGTTAGCGTTCGAGTGTGGTGAAATGCAAATGGGTGGATGGGTGAGAGCTGCTCCAGCACAGACGCGCTGTAGGCCAACAAATTCAAAGTCAAAACAGCACGCATATTTTATCCAGCTCTCGAAAAAAAACCCGAATTATTCTCCACTCAATATTTCAGGTTAACCCCCCAGCATATGCGCAAAGACTTGGCAGAGCAGTTTCGAAGATGTGGCTCAAGCATGCAAAACTCATCCTGATGGACAGATAAACAATTGATAATAGGCTGCGAGGTAAAAGGTTGGACGAGCTTCATTTGAGCCATGATCTGGGGCTCATCAGCCACATTTCTCCTGACAGCTCCTCCTCTCCTTCTGTCTCATATCATTTTCCTCCCTTTCGTCATCTCCCCTCCGTCGCCACCCATCATTAATACAAATCATCTCTCGCCATATTCCCCAAATGGCAGGCTTGAGCGAAAGCCGTCACGCGAAGCTCACATCGCGGGGCTAAAGTAATTAAAGTGGCTGCTTTGAAACAAAGAGCTGAATAGGACAGAGCTTTGCAGAAAATGAAAGAAATGTGCACAGAAAGAAGGGGAAGCAATCAGAGAGGTGGGTTCCACCACAATGGCTCTGTTGATGAGAAATGTGGCGTACACACGGGTCATGTATTATTGGGTTTTTAACAGATGTATGCATGACGTGACACAAAAGGTTGGAGGGGTTTGTGTTTTGTTTGAGCAGCACATTTGTATTCAGGAAATACTGGAACATCAGAACAGTTTATTTAATAGAGAAGACTATTGTGAGCGATCCAGTTTATTTCTCTGGATCTATTGTTCTCCAACCAAACTCACATCATTTACTAAAAAAACTTATGTTAATATTTTCATTTATTAAAGAAAAACAAATCATACATATACAAAGGTACAAAAGACATCCTTTGGACGCTGTAGCTGTATAAATTAAGGATAGACTGTTATGGTTTGTAGTATGTAATTTGTAGGACCCAAAAGCTGACGCCAAGACGGGGAGATAGTATAAAGGAAATTATAAATGCTCAGGCAGCTGGTAGTGGAAGGAGGCTCTGGCTTCGGCAGATGGCTCCACAGGTGTGTAGAGTCGGAGACTCGCAATGGTGCAATGGATGCATTAGACTGTGTCGTAGTGTGGATAAGGAGATGGATTTAGATGTTGCTCGGACACTGGAGAGGTGCAAGAGAAGCAAGGTTAAACAAAATGCAATTTCAATAACACAAGCTCTAGTAAAGAAGTGCACTATCTGCGAGACCATGTACCACATCTAGTAGACAAAAGAATCTGGCAGCTAGCAGAGTGACGACCAGAGAATTTAAACTGGCGCTGATGATCAAACACGCTGTAGGTGTGTTAAAGGCAGCAGCTCCGGCGACACTGAAAACACGCCCAGCCTGCACAACACAACACACAAGCACAACATGAGCACAAAATCACACAAAAGGCCATGCCAGAAGTCCAAATCATGACGCAGGCAGTGGTATTGGAGAACAACCACCTGGCACCAAAACTGACTGATCTTCACATTTCAGGTAAATTTAAAAAGGTGCAAAATGTAAGAATTAGCCACCATATCACCACTAAATACTAACCACTAACTGCCTCGAACTGTAGCTGTACCTAGTTAGCAAGGTTAGCTGCTCAGCTAAGGGTCCAGGTATTGTTATGAGACAGGTTGGGCCAGGACCAGCTACATAGCATGCTAACTTTAGCATATATCTCTGCCCCACTACAGAGGTCTTTGACATAGTGCCAAAACTGTTGTTTCTTCACATTCTGATAATAAGCTATTTATCTTTAGTAAAACAAGCCAAGGTAAGGCGTAAAACGTACGCTACATATTACACTACAACACCAGTCCGAAAAAGAGGAGACGGTGCGTACAATAAATAAAACAGAAGGAGATAATTTGCTTTTTGACATATATTCAACTGAAAACAGTCGACAGGGTTTTGGAAATATATGGTTATTCTGTATTTGGTGCCAGCAAAATGATGTTGGGACAGGGTCAACAAAAGATTGTGAAAAGTTTTGGAATGCTCCAAAAAAAAAACCCTGTTTGGAACATCTCTCATCTCATCTCACAAAATTACTTCCGGTGAATGCGTGTGGATGTAGTGTGTATGAATTAATTATTGCTCTTGATGAGGCAATGTTTTTTGAGTATTCAGTTATTTATCTTAAGGGACCTAATAAGGAAGTCTTAGACCACCATAGACCAGGGTTAGCGTCCAACATGTGCTTAGATTTTTATCTAATAAAAAGATAAATCAAGCCTTTGTTTGTATCTTGAGTAAGTCAACAGGTCATGTTTGTCTCCCAGGTTCAGCTTTTTCAATAATTTAACATAAACCCTAAGAAAGTTGAATCATGCCTCACTTCCTACAAGCGTATACAGTTCTGGGAGAGGGACACTGAAGAGAGATCGCAGTAATTACATTATGGCAAAAAAACAAATAAAAAAATAAACTTGTAATTTAATATTAGTTAAATAAAAATGTTCATCATCGCAAATGTGGACGCAGAACTCATCCTGGCAGACGCTTTCACCCACCGCCAGAAAGTTCCTGAGAGATACCAATCAGGAAACATGAGGAAAAAAAAACACAAGTCATCCTAGTGAGTGCAGAGAGGTGACAGTGAAGAAGGCGACAGGCGCCATCGGCTGGAAATTAACATGGTGGAACCTGACGGAGTGAAAAGAGGAAGGTTGGTGCGACGTACTGCAGCCTTCATAGCTGTAGGTTAGGGGCTTTGAGGTGAAGCCAGTGTGGTGTCAAAGAGCACCTGCGCTGCTCCCTGGTCTGCGGTACACTCCATTTAACATTACAGCACTGTGAATTTGTCAGAGGGAACCAGGCAGAAGAGCTGTTAACTGTTATTTCAAGCTGTCAGCTTGGATCTGTGTCACACGATGCCTCATAGGGCTCCTCCATTTATGACAAAAGAAGAGTGTAGGTGGCATATAAGGAGGTAGAGACATACAGAAAGACATATCCAGCATTGTTATGACTCAGAAAGACGCTTTGCACTTGTCAGCCTTGGCAAAAACAATAGATGATAATGTTCATGAGAGAATGAAACAGCTTACAGAGTTTAAAAGGACGCAATCATCACAGCACGTAAACGCAAATAAAACAAAGTGCATAACGGTGGTATCATGAGCTACAGTACCTGTTCTTAATTGTAACTGTCTTTTGAAAAACTTGAATAAAATGCCTGAGAGGAAGTGAAATGGATAAGCAGACTGTAAAAGATGCTGGTTCTTACCTGTTCTTTTGGAGAAGTGCAAAGACACTTCGCCTCCTCCCTGCAGCCACCATTTGCGACACAAATAGCACAATCTTTAAAGAACAAGGAGACAGTTAGCAAAATGTCAGGAGCTACAGTGCCAGACGTTGTGCCCTTAAAATATGCAAAGATATATTACCAAAAAAGGATATGCTAAATTCCTCCAAAAGATCTGTAGTCTAAAAATGTTTTTCTACGTCTGGATTATTACTGAATACTTATTGATGCCATTTACCTAAAGAAACTATCTTATTTCAAATGGCACCGAAAAAAGGTACCGGTAACATCAATTAAAGAAAGTTTGATTAGTATTAAAAGAATTAATTACAAATTGTTAATTAATGAGAACATATACATGTTACTAAAAGATAAAGAATAAAGGGCTCCATACTTTTCAAATGATCTAAATTTGTAGGAAGTCTCATCTGAAGGCAGATTGGCATTTTTTTTTCATACTTACCTTGTATTTCTGTTAGTTGCTGTTTTCAATTTTTGAGGAATAGCACACAGCTTTTAGCCAGATTGTCATTCTGTGCTGCGTCTTCAGCTGCAGTCTCTGATGGTTTGAGTCATCATCTATGATTTGTGATGCGTACGTCGGCGTCATTCCCCCGGTTGTAATATTCAGAGTTCTTGTCCTGGCTTGAATGTCCAGACGTCTTGTCAGCTGAAGTGGCAACATTAGGGCTAAGATGAATGCCGTACTTCTCTTTTGGATAATGCAATTTGTTCAGCTCTGTTAAAGGAGACCTAGTAGGCTTTTCAGGCAGATGGGAATGCAGTGCTGCTGCATTCTTCTGAACAATTCGGCCTGTGAACCTATTCTAGTAGTCATCCAAAATAAATTATTGACCTAAAAATGAGCATAATACGTCTCCTTTAATCAAAAATAGCCTCTTCACTAGGATTAATCTGATGAAAACCTTTGATTCTGCAGGAGAGGCGGGCCACTGTGATGGTCAGCTTGCTTCACAATACCAAACCATCAAAGCAAATCGAAACCAGCTTCACACAGCTAAGACGTTGGCATGGGATTGCGTTAGACGAATCCGCGCCACACACAGGTGCTCACGTGTTTATGGGTGTACTTCCATTTCACATGTTTGGTTGATTTTTTTTAAATCGAAGACGGCCCCTGCTGCAAGCATGTTGTGGAGAATCGGCCTTAAAGATCGGAGTCAAGCCTACACTGTATGCAGGGCGAGAACGTCACGGCTGAGAGCACGGATCAGTGCCGCAGCCAGCACAGCACAGAACACGTGTCGATACAAATAAGCCAAGGAAATCTGATGGAGGACAATTGTAAAGAAATTCAAAATCAACACCAAACCGGCGCAGGCTAACTTTTAGCATAGCAACTGCAAATGAGACTGTAAATGTCTCTCAGTTACCTGAAACATTTTACTTTAAAATACATGCAATCTCCAGCTAACACTCAAATGAGAAACTTGTTGAATGCTTTCTCGTATTAAACCTGGACACTGACGACACCTAAACTGATGCTGTACACTGCGTTGAAAAGACATATCAAACACAAACACAGGCTTTGACAAGCTGTCGTGAAAAAAAAAAAAAAAAACACAGCAAGAAAAGAGACAAAACCAAAAGAGAACAGAGCCAAGAGAAAATACTGGATCTCCACAACGGTGGTACCTGACTTTCCACTCTGCCGTTACCTTGGAGACAGGACATAGGATCGCACAGACACACAGATGTGTGCTAACATACATGCTCGCCCGAGAGAAAGTGCACCAAAAGTGGAAAGAGGAGGGCTTAGGAGGGGGGTACTGGGCGGTCTGACATTTCAAGTTGAGTTCATGCTACAGTTCGGAAATGTCAAATTATTCGGCCAGACACATCTATCAAAGTCAGGAAGAGTTTCCTAACAGCGGACAGTAAAATAATTATCACCTCATTACATCACCCTTTGAGTCTGGCTCGCTCCGCAGCTACCATTTCCTCTCCTCTCACTCTTAAAACACCTTCACGTACGTAAATCTATATGCGGTGTATTTGCACGCCATTTTGAGTTTTTGAATCATTTGACCAATTAAAGTCAGCCTTACAAAGGCGGGTTGTCCTGGCAAGCACTTTGTTATCTCCCTCTTTGCCAGTGCATTTGGTGGATGGAGTTCCCTTGTGAAACATATAAAAGCCATTTTAGAGCCCTTAAAAAGTCGCTAGTACTTCTGTAAAAACATTGCTGTCTGGGGAGAAGAAGAAGTGGAAAAAGATGGAAAAGCAGTGGGTGCTAGATAGCGGTCAGATGCACACAAACTCACAGTAAGGCAGACACACACACACACACACATGCACATATATTTGGCCTCTGGCTAGAAAGAAATGTCAAGAAACACATCACGCTGTCCGTCAGCTACTCAAAATGGGAATGGTACGGTGTGGAACAAGAGCCGTCTCCCTGCAAGATGTACCACCACAGGACACAGCATCCAGAGCACAGCAGTGCCCCTACGGCTAGCAAACAGTCGTCACAAACGGGGGCTGCGGGATGCGAGCACTCCTCCAACAGCCGCCACCACCACCCATCCCCGAGCCACATTCCCCCCCTCCCAGCCATCATTATGTCCGGCTTAGTTGCTTAAAGGCCACGCGCTCCATTTGGAAGGGACAAAAGTGCTTGCTCGGACGCAATGCAGAATTATTGCAGAGGAAATGTTGCGCCTGCTGCTTCGCCCGTAGGCATGGATGTGTGTGTCCGCAGTGTAGCGGACCACCTAGAGCAGTGCAGAGGAGAGGGAGAGGAAAAGAAGACAAAGAATCTGCTGAACCTATACAGGAATGCACAATGACTCATATATTTTTGATCAGACGCAGAGGGAAGTCGTTACTCAAATGCATGAAACAGCCGATTTCACACAACCTCTTCCCGTTTGGTCAAAAGGAAATACTGCAATCTGGGTCAAACTACAGAGCTATGTGCTCAGTGTTGCTCGCTTCTGCAAAAGATTACAGTAAACATTTTCCAATGAGGAATTTTGTTCACATGTTCTTCCTCTAGCTTAAAGGAAATGCTACGTAGACAAGTCATTTGCAGCGCAGCGCCTTTTCAAACAGTGCCCGTTATATCTGTTTGCCGTTTTTTGCAAGGCCACATCAAGGTGGTGCAGTTTGCCAAAAATCAACATCAAAATTAGACACCTGAGAGTATTTCCCCAATCTTCGTCTGTTTTCGTCCTACGTCTGGTCCCCGTCCCTCGTCTTCCTTGTGTCCTGGATTTGTTCCCCTTGGCGTCTGGTTTGTCCTCTGTTTTTATCACTGTTTAGTTTCCTGGATTCCATTAGTTGCCTTTTTGTTGCTTCCCTATTTTTTTCCCTCACCTTCCTGCCTCTCTGTCATTTGCATTTGTTCACCCTGACAGCAATTTATGACATTTATGACAAAATATCTGTCAAATGTATGACATATGCCAAACCCTTAGCCTCAGTTGTACTTGCCGTTGAGCGAATCAGCAAATTTCAGCACGCTAACATTCTATACTAAAATGGTGAGCGTGGTTAACATGTTACCATTGCCACTGCCACCATTAGCATTTGTGAGCTTAGCCCTATGTGGATGTTGTATGTGTAGGTTAACCCTGATGTTGAGGCTCATTGTTATTATATCTAAAAAAAAAAGCTATCTAGTAGGGCAGGGCCATAAAACAATAATGATATCTATCGCGATAGACACGTGATCAATGTAGAAATTAAAGCTGCAAGCAGCGATGAACGGGCCCTCACAGTCCATCGGGGCTTGTTCACGCAAGACCTTCCGTTGAGGAAGTTTTTCCTTTATAATTTGG
>OMLP01016897.1:3656-13783 GCA_900302685.1 Spondyliosoma cantharus
GGGGGGGGGGGCAGGGCCACACCCAGTAGGACAGGAGGAGGCTAGGAGGAGGAGGAGGAGGAGTAGAAGAGGAGCCCTTCATGTTAATGTGTTCCAGGCCCAGAGCTAAATGACAGTGCATTGTATTGAGACACGAGCAGGAGGATATGTGTCACAACTGATCAGACCAAGCTAGACTGAGTCTTGACTAGTGTTGGCTCTGGCAGATACCAAACAATGTGTGGTATCTAATAATTCAAATGGCTTTCATTCAGATCCAGTTACTTGCCCGTTGTTCACACTCTGTTTGATCTTTTTGGCAAAATTAAGGCGATCAACACCACATGTGAACAGAAGAAATAAACATTTCTAAAAAAGCAAAAATAGCGCGAGTGAGAGGGTATGATCTTATGATGCGATCCCCTTCGAACTTCAGTGCCCCATCCACAGTGGTTCGACCAAACAGCATCCTATAAGGAGTTACTGGTAGCTACTGTGCGGTTAAGGTGGGATAACCAGCGTGAGCGAAGTGAAAACTGCATTTTCACGGCACGCGATGCACAGGTAGTAGGACTGCAGAGCACAAGAGATACAAGTTCAAGCGTGGAGTAGTTCTGTAAACGTGAACGAACAAAAGTGGACGACAGTTTGGTTATTCATTTCATCATTTGACTTCTTTTTCTTGTCTCATTTGTTTAAAACCTGTCTGATACCCTCACTGTTAGCATTTCTTGATCTGTCTGACCTAAGCAATGTGACCCTGTTCTTGGATGTCAACAGCTAGCTTGGTCGGTACAATGTCAGTAACCAATAAGACCAGGTTATAACAGACCAGAAGTTTCTCTAAAGATCTTTTCTTTGCATCATTTTGTCGCCATCTTCACTTAAGACATCGCCTCTGGGACTTCAGGCTGAGATACAAAACCACTGACGTATATGGATGTACACAGACACATTCCCTCAGCCCAGCCGCCTGCTCCCCTCTGGTGTGAAAACATGATTCCTTCACCCTCATCATCCTCTGCCCCCCTTTGGCTCCTTCTCTTCTCTCTTCCCCCCTGCTGTTCTGCGCTGAGGGGAATTAGAAAGCATAACAGCCAAGAGGTCCACTCTCATGGAACACCCAGGTCGCTCTCCTCTCTCCTCCCCTCCCTTTCCCTCTGCTCCACCTCCTCTGAGCTTCCTGCTCACACAGCAGGCCCTTTCTTCTCCCAGGCCCGTGTTTCAGGAGGAGCCAGTTCGCCAGCGCACCACACCGGTAAAGCAGGACCATAAAGAAGGGCTCTGAGCAGTGGGGATGGACCGGTTGGTGAAATTGAGCATGGCAGCACTAAATCCATCACAGAGAAGAGAAGGGGGATGCACATAAATATAGTCTAAAGACGACAGGGAGAGGGTGGAAAAGAAGCATAAAATACGGGTTGCGGGGGAAGAGGGCAAAGAGCAGGATGACTGAGCTTTGCAGAGGATATAGGAGCAAAATCCTGAGATGTTTGTTTCAGGGAAGCACGTAGGCTCCACAGCTCACCAGAGTTTATATGCATTTCCTGAAAACTGAAACTACACATCAAGGCTAGAGATACATAGACCACAAGCGCTGTGATTGGTCAGCTTGGGTTCTACATGTTTCTGATACCAGCAGATTGTATTAATAGTGAAGGAAATATGGAGCAAATGGGAAAGCTAAATCAATTAAAAAGCAGCTAGCAGCAGTTTGAAGCTAACTGCAAACCAAAAAAGGCTGCCAGTTGGGAGGATAACTTGCTCTGGGAGGTTCTTACCCCCATCTGTGCGGTGGTTGAGATCAACTGTCACACAACAGGGACAGTGAATGATTGTCCTAGCCATGTGATGCCACTGTCATTGTTTAGAAAGTGCTGCCCAATGCATAGGCTATGTTACATGTCACAACTCTTCTGCCTCCGGAACACTGGCTCGCTATCCAAAATGACACACTGCGGTGGGATTTATGGGCTTAGTTTTAAAAACAAAACAAAACCAGCACGATGAACTGCACTGTGTTGATCAACCATGACAGTACTGGTGAACAGTACTAGTAGATTGGATAGGAACGTAGTTTCATTTGTAACTGCCAACTCCAACATAGCCTTAATTTCTTATATTATTTTATTTTAGTGCAGAATCTTAACCGCACCAAATAGATATTTGTGACGATGATCACTGTGTAGATGGAAAAAATAAAGCTAACAATAATATTTGGTGCTGAATACTTTCTTTCAGTATGTAGACACATTTTCATTTTGTGATCTGGCCACCGACAGAAGTTTTGTTGTCTCTTGATTTTTTTTCAATACAACCGAAAATTGAGAATTCAAGTTTCAAGGCAGTGCATTGTGTTCAGTCCACTGAGACTCTCATTGCCAAGACAAGCAAGCAGTTGGGTCCTGAGCCAAAGGCTTCTATGAAAGGATCACTGGAGCACCTTTACAAAGACGCGAGAATCAGCCACGGGTCTCAGTGGGTGAGTGTTTAAAGAGCCTCATCAAGTCATTTATCACCTCATCGGTGTGGGTGCCAGGGTCACTGTGTGCCACTGAGCCCTGTGACAGAGCCGCCGTCAAGGTCTCTCTGTCCATCAGTGAGTGTGGGGCCTAGACATCGACAGAAGGCTCGGCGAGGAGGGCGTACTGACAGATGAGACGGGAAAACACCTAACCCAAATAGAGTAAGACTGAGAGAATGGAGAAGACAATAAAAAGAGAAGCAGGGGTGAGGAAGAGAGAAAGGTCAGAGAGAAAGTGGAAGACAAATTCTCGAAAAAGAGAGAACGGTATGTTGTTCCATTTTAAGGAGGAGAACTAGAGATGATTTACAAGAGCTGTGAGAATCCCTCCAAACACGATCTGACCGGACAAGAGCACAAATCACGGCTCAGAGGACGGCTGCAGTCACCGCCGTGAACTAACCCTCCTATTTCAGACCCATGACATGTGCCAGGGATGATACTTCAAAAGAGTAGTCCCATTACGTATCACCAATCCATTATCCCTCATCTGTGCTGGACCTTCCACCTATTAATCCTCAAACTTGTTAAAAAGGAGTGGATTCACGAGAACCGTTATCTCTTTTCTCTCCCACCTGTGCGAGGAATTCCCTCTCTGCCCCGTCTCATATGACATGTCCCATTAGATACCATGTTCCTGCATGGTCTGCTGTGTTTGTCTGTGTGTGTGTCTGTTGCGTGGGAATGCAGGCCGGTTTGTCAATGGCCAGTGCAGAGAAACATTACTCTTCCAGGTTGATACCAGCCTCGCGACCCTGGAGCCAGATTCATCGTTATGGAGATTACCTACTCTGATTTATGACCTGGACCCCTGGACAGAGATCCTGCTGGTAACATCACTCACACACACCGACAGACACACACACACACACCTGTCCCTGACCAGCTGTGAAAAATCACTTTGCAATTGCAGTTGCTCTTTCTCTGTCCTGCTTGGAAGGGTTTGGCCAGGTTGTGTCGTTGTGTTGTGCCGCTCTGCCAAAAACCTTCTTTCAGTTTGACCCTTTAACAAGGAGTTGCCAGGAAGGATTAAACATGCAAAGTTAATGGAAACCATTTGATACGGGAGACTGACCATGGGAATTTATGCTGGCAGATGTCTGTAAGTGGGAGGTTAGGGTATGATAGCTGGAGGATGAATTATTCCTGTCAACTCTGACCAGATTTCTTGCACCATGTTGTGGATACCTGGTGCCAGGACTGCCACTCAAAAACTTTTGAACAGCAAAACCCTTAATTTGAGTGATTTGGGTTCAATGTGCAATGCAGTCACTGAAAATATCGCGTTTGAGATTTTCTAAGAAATGACCTACTCTTACAAACTTTTGAGTATTGGCATCTTCTGTATCTCTAAAGTTCTGGTTAAATATCAGAATGTGCTACGCATTAAGAGTAGATAAAGAATATGACCAATTCTCTTTGCATTCTTAGTTCAGGGTCACAAAGAGGCTAAGCGTCTATCCCAAGTATGGGATGACAAATTTCAGCTAGTACATGGGTGTAACGATTTACTGTGGTACAGTATGAACACATAAATGGATTCTAATATTAAACAAATCTGATTAGAACTCCCTAAAGGCACAAAGTTTCATTCAGCATACTTTAAACACCAGAGCGGAAAATTAAATATCATCCATTAACAATGTCACCTACAGTATTAAGTGTTGAGACGTTTGGAGAATGTTACTCCAACCAAGTTTAGATAATTCCTCTTTGTATCTTAAGAGAACAGTCTTATCTATACACTTTTATCATTCAGTTTAGTGAGTAAAACAGCGAAAAATGCTCATCACAACTTCCCAGGGCCCAAAATGTCTTCTTCAAATTGCTTCTTTTGTCCAACCAAAACCCAAAAACTCCACATTTTTTTTTTTTGCTTGAAACAATAGGTTTCCGCCAACTATTTTAATTTTCTCTTGATGGGATATTAATTGCAGCTCTACTTGTACTATGCACTGCTTTACTTTTTCAGACACAACTATTATAATCTATTAACTGCAATTTTAATGGAAACGGGGCTCGCGTAGATTTTTGTTACACTGTAGCCTAAACTAATTATGACAAACAATGAACCTGTTCCTTTACATTCCACCAATATTATAACACTGAACATATAATCTTTAAACTTTTACTGCCAGAAGTACACCAATCAAACTACCATTGAAAATGTTGACGACTGAAACTCAGCCCCTCCTTCACTCACACACTGAAATGTGAGGAGAGTGAACTAACCAAACTACTGTTCCTTTAAAAATGTGATTGTGACCTCTGACCTTCGAGTTGGATCAGGGCTCGCCGGCACAGTAACCCTAACGCTCCTGCAGGAGCTGGAATGTCATGGTGAGGATAAAACCAGCACATGCAGCAACAAATGGCAGCCGTCAGTCAGGTTGGTCTCTGATACTAACGCGCGTGTCTGCACCTCAGACTGCAGGACAGACAGAAGTGAAGAGACAGAGAGAAGACGGTTGTCTGCCCCCCCCCCCAACCTTAAACCGTCTCACAGAGAGAGCAACAGCGAGACAACAGATGGTGGGTTGTTTTACACACACACGCTAACACACATTCTAAGGCGCTCGCACTCCAAAATCCATCAAACAGGGATGATTCATGATGTCTGGAGTCACAGGGGAGCAACAAACACACAGGACACACTCCATACGTGTGTCATGTCGCAGGCTTGTAACCACAAAGATCCTGTTATGCATTTCATCTTCACTGTAAAGCATTCTGTCCATACGGTCAGTGCTTATCGTCCTTCGGAGGGGACAATCTAAGATTATATACTCAGAGGTGTTTATAGTATCCACTGCTTTCTAACATCTACACACATATTTATTTGTCAGTGTATACTGTAGGCACAAGTATGTGCTTATCCTGCACATTTGCATGTATTTGAATATTTCAACGGTGGATTTGATGACGGTGAAGTTAGATATGATTTGTCACTCAGGCATCACATCAGTACAAACAGGTGGCAAAGTTAAATAGTTTGGCGAAGGTCAGACATGTAGGAATAGTGCTACTACTCTACAAGAGGGGTCGTAGGATGCGAGATGACTGCCTCAAGAAGAGAGAAAAATAAATGTGACACATGTGAAAGATACTTGATTGTTTGCTCCTTTCTTATGAAATATTGTAGTTTGTGAACTAAACTGCTCATCATACAGATATGCGACCTAGGATGAAGTGTCTCAAGAAGTTATTGCTTCATATTACAAGCAGAAAATGAAAAAGCAAATAACAGACGATACCCGATACGGAATAGATCGTGTACAGTGTCCAGGGGTATCTGAAGCTGATGAAACAAAGACGGCCAAAGATGTGTGCTCTCAGGTAATTGTTGAATGGGTGCTGACATGCTTTGCTGCAGGCAAATTGTCATCAGTTCTGTCTGTGGCAAAGTGGAGTGTAGTAGAGTAGAAAGAGAGGAGATGCCACTCGTCGCTGCACTACAACACACACACACGCACGCACAGACACACGCACGCACGCACGCACAGACACACACACACACACACACACACACACACACACACACACACACCAAGAAAAGCGGAGGAGTAGTATTTGATATCAGACACGGGCTATAAAGTGGCAACTATACCACAAATATCACTGAAGTTCTCATTGAAGAGACATTTCTTGATGTTCAAAAGTAGAAATGATCATTCAGATAATTTCAGCTTTGCTTGTCAAATTCACATGAACTTTACAAAGAACATGAAGAGGATTTCATTTGCTTCGTCTTTTAAAAAAGTACTTTTTTCTGGTGACACAGGTAATAACAATTATTCTTAACATCTATACATCTGCTGATCATTTTCGAGATTAATTGATTAACTAAACCAACAGATAGTAAGTTCACTACGTTATAAATCAAAGAAAGGAAGCAAATCTCCATATTTGAGAGATTAAAACCAGCGGTTGCCAGTTTTGCATGAAAATGATTTTACCGATTAACACATTTTGAAAATAATTGGCAAATATCTATTAATCATCTACTGATTTAGTTGCAGCTCTACTTACAGCAAAAGCTGTTGTATGATGTAATTTGTGGCTCGCAGTCCACACTGAGCTTTGTAATGTGACATAATCCACAAGTTGTGGTGATAAAACATAAATACATTTTAGTTCCACAGCCACAGCACTCCACAAACAACATGCTCCTAGTTCCCTACTTCTTCAAAACCCTTCCATGACCCTTGAAAGATAGAATATTGTTACAGAACCGCTGCTTTGCTCTGACTCTCTGTACTGTAAGAGGAGCCGAGCAGAGGAATGATAACAGACACGAGGATCAGGATGATGTAACTGTAGCTCTCACGGTAAGACAAGATGTTCAATGTCGGACAAAAATAATCAGCTCTAACTCTATTAGATATTATTTTGTTCTGTATTGAAGCGTTGTAACTAAGCAGCTGACTGGAGAGAATCATGATGTCAGTGGTCAAACAGTTTGCATGCAGAGAGAATCACCCCGCAGATGAGCCCTCTCCTGCTCACACAACACATCAATAATCACTGTCAGTCCAGTCTCAAGCAGACCGGTTCCACCTCATTGGTCCTGATTAATCGTCTACCGTGTTTTCCCATGATTCTCAGCGTGGCCAGCAGAGACGGACTCCAGCTCGGAATTCTGGGAGTCGACCCTGGCAGCGCTTCTCACTGGAGCCACGACCTCTCCATTCCCTCTGTCACCATCCGCACCCTTTAACCTTTCCACTCTCCCCTCGCCGCGTTCAGGCTGGACTGGTGAGGAGGCTGCACCGGTGAGTTATGGCCCGAGCCAGAACACGGTCACCGTGCCAGGATTTCTCATGCAGACTGAGAGGCATGGCAATTACAATTTGAGCCAATAATTGAAGCATAATGAAGATTGATGGGGTCAGCAGAGAATACGGCGAGGTCACATCACGGGCTAATTCACAACATCTATTTCAGAGCATAGCGAGCTAATAGTTGGGATACAACAGGTTAACAGGTCTAAACCTCGGACGACCATCACTCCACCCAGAATGGATTACATGCATCAAATACCATCAGTGCATTCACAAGTAAAACTAGACTGATTGACTTCATTAATAGATTTAGTTATTTTACACAGACGTCCAAAGGAGAAGACAATCAGAATCTTGGGCTGAAATCTGGAAAAGTAGTTGCCATCTTGTGGAAGCTATGTTATATTTTCAGTCTGTAAGACTGTATAGTACAGTACTACTGCATGTAAAAAAAAAAATAATAATGAAGGCTATGGGTTTTAAAAAGTAGGAAGAATGTGTGGAATAAAAACGTTGACATCTCTGGTTCTGCTGTATAGATTTGTTTCACTTTTTAAAGAAAACTGTTCATAATGAGTCCAACAGAGATACAGAAGTGCAATGATAGACCAGTGGACTGCTTTTCAAAACCTTATGCCTACATTACCCAAAATGCTAACTTTGCCACTGAGTGTTTATTCGATTACATGCAGCCCCATCTGGAGCATTTATACTACCTTCTTTCCTTGTGCGCAGTAGTACTCCCCGAGACCTGTAAACACATTAACCTGTTAAGAACTAGCCTCTATTTTGTGTCTGCTCGATCATTCACGGAGTGTTTCCTCACAACTTTGTTCAGATGTGTAAGTTTAAGTGCATATGTCACTGGGTCTGAGTAAATTAAGTTGGCACACAGCATAAATTATTATTATTATTTTTTTATTATTACAATTTAGTATAAATATCCCTTAGAAATGATGCAGCTACGGCTCCAAATCTCTTGCAAACAAAACATTTGAACATTAAAAACTTTTATGGTAATAAAGTGAATCAGAAAAAAATCTGTGCCATTTAAAGGTACCACTTGGGCTCAATGGGTTCCAGTGTATAATTGGTGGTGTTTACCTGCTGTACTTCTGCAGCATCATAAGTAAACTAATCCGCCTGCTGATTTATGTGTGGCACTCTCCATGTCTTGTTAACAGCTGATCACACTCTCTTGTGCCACATATTCTGTTTTTCTAGCACATTGTAGATGCATATGGTAGTTAAAGAACTATTTAGTGCAAGGTGTGGAGTCGCACAGCTTTTCCCATACATTACATATAATCACCATGTTGCTCCAAAGGCGTACCACACCATTCTGACCAATACAATTTTCCAAGGCATTTTCGGAGTGATATAGCCTGTGGTGATGAGTCTCAGTGTGACTGGGGACTTACGGTGTAGGCTTTAGGAGTTAAACTGAATGCAGTTTCACTGTAAAAGTGCAGATGTTTTGATGATAACAGCTGTAAAATGCTGATTTCAATCGAAAACATTAGCCTATGTGAATGTGGAGTTTTACTTTGTCTAAAATGGTTATGATATTGGGGTTTATGACTAAAATAAAATTCATGTTATTTGGATCTCGTGGAGATTACTTTGAAGCTTCATGGAGCAAAGGTTCCTTAATTCTTTTTAAAAGCCGAAATGAAAATGTATAGGCACCTATAATACATCTGAAGAACTGTAGGTTTTTTAGACATTTGAGTCTGTATTACACATACCTGTTGTTTAAATATCCTCCCAGTTATGATTATGTTAACTAAATTTAGTAACATTCCATGATCATTAAAAGATAGGCTTTATAAATATCTACAGACAACTGGCTGTCTGTTACATTGTAAAGATGTTGTCAGTTGTGATCAGGATATTATTTTCATCACTGATCTTCCATCCGATAACAGCCAGAGGGGGTTTGTTTAGCCGCTTACTGGTGGTAAAGGTATTGTTCTACCTAAAAAGTGACACCAATGTTTTTGGCGAACTGTGGGCCCAGTTACAAAAACAGCACCAAAATCCCCTTCATGCTTGGAAAACGGATCTGGTAAGCGGTGGTTGTGAAAATAGACAAGAGCGAGACACGGAGCGCACGTTAATAAGTTCTAGCCTGTTCGCAGCGAGCTGTATGAAACACAATAGGTCAGGTTTTTGTCCATAATCTTCGCTCAATCGGCCATAATCTCTTTATAACTCAGAGTAATGCCCAGTAATATGAACAAGAGACGAGTCCTGGAGTCTCTCATCCGTGAGTAAATATACAACAACCTGGGAGCCGCGGTTCTCATATCTGACTCATCTGAACACACTAACAGTCTAACACAAGAACATCTGTGGATCTTTGAAAGGACACTGATGCCTTATTGGCTTCTTGTGAGTGAATGTGTGTTAGCTACAGTAAACCTCAGCCATGCCCTGCCCAGAGGGGAGACTGGAGTGGGCGGGTTGGGGATCTGGTTCTGCCTGAGACCACTGGTGGTCTCCACAACAAGCCCATTATATAAGATTACATTCATTTACTGCTTATTAATATTATTTTGCTTTTTACACATGCAAGTTTAATTGTCTAAATATGTCGGAAAACAAGGTGCACACAGACACACACAGACACACACACACACACACACACACACACACACACTGCACGAACCGGACCTGAACCCAGCTCAGTGTCTGTTTAAACTAAACGATCCAAGTTAATGCGAATAAATATCCAGTGAGCTGCTCAGAGGTTTCCTCATATCCTGCCCTAGCCACACACACACACACACACACAAAAACGCACACGCGCTCGTGCGCGTGCACATGCGCGCGCACACACA
>OMLP01016904.1:0-22048 GCA_900302685.1 Spondyliosoma cantharus
GAAAAGACTCAGTGGAACATGACGTTTTGAGAGATTTATGGATATTTTTCTCATAATGTGACACACACAGAGTCAGTGCTGTCAGTGCAGGTGACGACTGTTTGTGTGTCCGTGTGGGTGAGTGCGTGTGTGTGTGTATAAAATAGAGGCCGCTCACAAGTCGATTGAGAATGGAAGGCGAAATAAATCTAAGTGTGACTGGTGTGCATTTGTGTTCTCTGTTTATTCTGAGTCTTCTCAAGTGTGTTTGTGAGCACTTGTGCAGACCAATAAATGTGTGTGTGTGTGTGTACGCTGACCACACATGGAATGTGTCCACGTCCGTGTCATCTATCTCCACACCACCATGCCTGAATCACGGCGGTGTCTGGTCTTGTGTCTGTCAAAACACACACCCAACTCTCACTTCCAGTAAAAATCCCCCAAAACAAATACACACATACGCTTCTTTCTCAATCTTCACACTTGAAGCTGTCAAGACTGCCAGGCAACACGTGTGCTGTCATTTCGAGCCCGGGTTCTGCTCCGTCATTGGTCAGAGCTGTCCGATCCTAGCTTACTCATCGGCGAGCCAGACAAGACTGGCTTGTCACGGTTCTAACTGCTGTTGCAGTTTACTGACACCAAAAGTGACTAAAAAAAACAGGTTCCGTTTGAGTTCGCTTCTTCGTCGGTGGTATCGCTGAACAGCAACGTAGAGACACAGTGACGACCGAGCAAAGAGATAAAACCAGGTCAATTTCCTAGCCGTGACCATGTGGTGAATATATTCTGAACACTCAGTCCAGTAGGTTCAGTGTTCCCGGAGCGCTCGACTGTATTGCGTGGGCTTCTTCAACTTCAACAAGCTTCTGTGACCTATAGGCATCGTGGGCAACTTAGTTGAAAACTGCAATCAAGTACACATTGAAAAATTAATTACATTACTTTACTAATTACTCAGCAGCAAAGTAATGCATTAAATTTCTCTTGTCTGCGCCTTTCTCTTGTCTGCGCCTTTTGCTGAAAAGTTGAGAATATTCAACTTCCACCGACTTCTCCCAGTGTGATTGGCCACTTACTCAACTCAGCTTCATCAAGGCAGCCTTCAAACAACCCCAAATACTAAATCCTTGCATCACAAGTTTTATAACTGTGATGCAAGGATAGAGTATTTGGGTTGTGATTGTAATGATTTACTGATCCTCGAGCAGCTAGCTTCACTTTGATGACTAAACACTGCTGTTTAGAAGTCCTAAACTCAGCTGCAGCAGGTCACACACCCTCCAACTTTAAATACTGTAAACCTGGATGACTTCTGAATGTACAGTAGATGTACCCACAGCTGATGTATCAAAGCGAAAACATCAGGAGTCCTTCAGAACTGTAGACCCTCAGCCATCTCTGCCTGCTTTTAACCTACGAGTATGAGCTCTGCCTTTGTGGAGTGTACGTGGCCGAGCAGCAATAAATTAATCACAAAGGAAATTGGTGAGCAGCAATTGAGGCGGAAAGAGTGCTAATATAAAGAAGCAATTTTCAGTTTAAGCAAGTGTTTGTGTGGAGTAATAAAACTAAGATGTGTTGTCTGCTCACACAAACAGTAAAACCTACAGTTACAGTAAATTACAGTCAGCGTGCGGCAACTGGTCTGGACTGACGTCAGATTCTCGGCCTGAGTTATTATCCCAATCTGACCTCAGGGGGACGTGGAGTCGGGTTTCTACACTCTCGCAAGTTCAGTTCACTGGAGACAGGTGTTGCAAATTAGCATCTGCTAAACACTATGATACAGCTGTTTCAGTTTGTTTATGTGTACTGTACCTATCCCTATCAAATAAACAGCAAATTAAATAAATAACAAGGCCAGTGATTATGTTTAAAAGCTATAGATTTAGAACATTTACTACAATGTGTCCTCAAATGTCAAAGTAAGTCACCATGCACATGGCCCTTAGAGTATACACTGCAATATAAAGGTGTATTATGAATTTAAGATATGCTATAAAACTACTGCGACGAGCCCATGTTATTTTCAGTTGAAAATAATGGTGCTGTCAATGCTAGTGTTATGGAAAGTATAAGACATAGTAAAATATTAGTGTTTGGAATTTTTTTTTCATAGTAACTGTGAATGTTTAATAATGGAAGGAATATTTATGATGATATAGTATCTATAATTTTGTAATGCAGTTTTTTTTGTTATACTTTCACTCCAAAGAAGAATGCAATAATGTGTTTCTTTACTTTGTTAAAAAGTAACAAAAAGTCATACTAAGTAAAGATGTCGTATTAAATTATTACTTTGGTAAAAGTGAAACTCAACCATATACTTGAATAAATCATATTAAAGGTCCCATATGATGAAAAACATGTTTTCTCTGGTCTCTACATGTTTAAACTTTTCCTCCCTGAGCCTGCCAACTCCCAGAATGAGGAAAACAAGTGATTCCTGCATGGTCTCTGCAGCCCACCCACTGGTAAAATGGCGCTCCTACAGGCTGTTCAGATTCAGCTCCTGTCGTTAGGTAACCAAAGGAGTCATTTTCATAGGTTGACCTCCTCTGCGCAGTGATAGGAGATATCTGAGAGGGGGGCGTTCATCCCCGAGGTGAAGTTTGTTGTGTCCAGCGGTGTTTCTTCAGGAGCTTCTCCTTCTGGGTCCGATTCTGGGTCAAACTTGTATGGTTGAAAGAAAGCATCTCCGCGAGCCATAGGGATACATCCACCGTAAACATTAGTGCATGCTACCGGCTAGCGTAAGAGGCATCGTCTCCCTGAGAGACGTGTAGCATGCAAGGCCATTGGGCAAGGCTCTCCAAGTAGGCGTCAACAGACGGAGCTCATTAACATTTAAAAGTTGCAGGCACAGAAACAGCCTGCTCTCAGGAGAGCTGAGCAGAGCTTGTTTGAGCAACTTTTAGACAGCTGAAATTCAGGACCACGGATGGGTTTGGGGCAATGCATATCAAATACAGTGTTGTTGGACCTTTGACAGCTGTGTGAAATTGATGAAAAACAGTATAATATGAGACCTTTAAATAAACTGAAGTATTAAAATGTATTTTCCAACGATAACTGTGCTTAAGTAGCCTACACATATTTACATGTATGTACTGTATAGCCTACTATGATTAAAAAAAAACTACTAACTAGTAACTATAGTAACTATAGTTTTAAAAATAAATGTGGGCAAGTAAAAGTACAATATTTTCCTCAGGAATAGTGGAGTGGAAATATAAAGAAACAGAAAATGGAAATACTTGAGTAAACTACAAATAGACCATATTAACATGGCGGCCATTTTAGTAGCTCAAACGTTGTTCTGCTGAGCTCCATTTTGTTCAATAATGTATGGGTTCTGACAAGTTATTATCATTTCACTGCTCCCTGTCTGGTCAGCAACTAATAAAAATTAAATTGATAGTGAATACGGAAGGGACATGGGACAATATTTCATGGTAAATACAAAAAGTGTTTGCTAACCCATTAGCTTTAGCTTCCATTAGACATCAGCTAACGTTAGCATTCGACCACTTCCATGGTAACATGACATTATATGGCGAAATGATAACAATTTGTCAGATTACCCATGTTTACAGGACTTGCAACCTGAAACACAGCAGCATAACACTGTGCCAGCATTCGAGCTTCCCACCCTGAGCATGATGTCAGAGGAGATCGGCCACTGAGAGAATATGGTCAATACCCAAAAATTGCACATAAGTATTTGAATAAATGTACTTAGTTACATGACATCACTGCTAATAATGTAGCAACATCTATTGCCATAGAGTATAATCATAATATCACAATATTATTGTAAGATTTTTACCTCAAGGCCCTTACAGTAAAAATGTGGTAATCTAATGACCTTCATGTAAATAAAATTAGCTTATCGCGTGCACATTTAACAGCTCACACATTTGAAATCTGACTTTGTTCCCGGTCCGAGTCAGTCTGATCCTCACCGCTGCTGGACTGTGTGTCCGCCTCCAGGTGTTTCACTGTGACCCAGTCCATCCAGCGCTCAGTGTGGCAGCTGTTGCAGCTGGGCCACTGCAGGAACCAGCTGTGTGTGTGTGTGTGTGTGTGTGTGTGTCGGTCCAGCCAGCTGTGAGGAGAGTGAGAGGTCTTTTCCACTGTAGTCAGCAGCACCTGGGCCAGCTCAGGGCAGCAGCAGCAGCAGCAGCAGCAGCAGCCAGACCAGGCCACCCAGCTTATCCTGTGGCCTGTGAGTCCCAGACTGTCTATTGTTGTTTTAAGAACAAATCCCCCTCAGGTACGGTTACACTGCTCATCAGTCTGCTATGTTCCCCTGCATTCCACAGGTTCATGTGAGATGAAGTCTTGAAACTCACTCCCTCACCTTCCCTCGACCTGCTCCTCTGATGGCCTACATTTCCCAGAATGCTGTTCAACAAGTGGTTGATAAAGCAGATCAATGGTTTTTTTTTGATAAGAAAATAAAAAAGCCGGTTTGCTAATAAGAGAAATTTGTTTTTTGGGGTCACGGGTCGAGTTTGGTGACCAAAAAAACAACAAAAGTCCAATCAACAAACACTTCTGAAAAAGATGTAGTAAGACTCAAGGACTCAAACATTGTTTTGTTTTTCAAACCTTTGTGATTTAAAAAAAAAATGTATTGTATCTTGAAAGGCATAAAGCTAGGTTTCTTTTCATTAAGTACAGCAATTGACACATCTGTGTGACGCTGTCTAATACAGTATGTGTTAGCATGTTTGAAGTGTTTCCACTCACTGAATTCATCGTCTTTTATTGTATCATCTTCTTTTTCTCCTTTTTCTTCTTCTTCAGCTGAGCGTCTGTATCCACATAGCATTTTTGCCACTGTCTTCTCTCAATTGTTTTCAATGAGGCATGAGAGTCTGCGGCATCAGGCAGCCCCCCGGAGAAAAGGTTGTGCCCAGTGTCTTTTTTCCCCCGAGTGCTCCGCCTTTTTTGTCACTCTTGACCCTTCGAGTTGAAAATCTCTCAACTATTCAGAAAGCCGCTGGTGATGTCACCGTCGCTCTTTTTCTTTTTCCTGGCCTAGGCGATAATTCTCACTGTATTTTTTGTTTTTGTCTCCATTTCATGTCACAAACCCACATCCTCCTTGCTCTGATGTCCCAATGTCAAATAAAATATGAACATATAGTAAACTGCAAAGGGGCACTGTCAATCATAAAGCGGCGGTTCAAGATATTGTTGTCATAGAGACAAAAAGCATCGTTTTTATGGCCAAAAAAGATATTACTGCAACGAACTGGATTGGAGTTTGATCCATTCAGGAAGAATCCAAGTCCAGCACACCAACAATATTTACAAACAATAAAGCAAGGCCTCAAAAGAAGCATTTTGATGTCTGCTGCAAAACTCTGCTTCAAATCATTTCAAACCTTACCAGTCCCACATCTCTTATGGGTAACTTGCATTGTGCTTTAATGAGGCTTCTGTTGACTTCAGAGAAACTGTGATTGATTTTGCTTTAAATTTCACAAGATAGCAGCTGTTATCTGTTGTATCCTAAGGAGACGATCACCAACTACGAGCTTTTGTAGATCTTTAAACACACTCTCCGGGGCATGGCTGCTGCCAGATTACTTTAAATCCAATAACTGCACAAAACATCCCTCTCTGCAATACTTCAGGTGATGACATGACAGCCTCAACCCAAATTCCGGCAGTGTCTCTGTTCTCAAATGCATCCCTATAAAACACAAAGCTGTACTTGAATCACGCCTCCAGTTCAGGGGAGCTACAGGCCTGCTGCAGTTGAAACAATTTAATCTCATTTCTTCCCTCCCGGTGGAGAATTGTTGCTTGAAGCATGCAGAGGTTAAGGCAACTTTTAGCACACACCAAGAAGCTGTGAAAACCCTTGCTCAGGGAAAGAGCAGCCTTACCTCAGGATCTGAGCCCCCGCCCCTCCCCTCTCTCTCTTCTTTTACCTTGGATAAGCAGAACACAGCCCGCTATTCACGTCACATCTTGCCAGTAGCCATCACCTCGATGGGAGCCAGTGCTCCGCGAAAACGCTCTGGTGTTGAGTTCCACCAATAGGGACAGGTTACCGGCTCCCACTGCCAACAATGTCCGCCGAGTGCAAATGTTTATTTAAAAAGTTATGTTCGAGTATTGATTTTATTTCATTTTCCCCCTCCTCCTCGGCTGCCGGCTCTTGGCTCAGGTAAAGTGCCTGTCCATCATGAGGTTTTCCCGCCGGAGCCAGGCGTGTTGTCTGTCTCATAAAAGCCGCTACTATAGTATAATGTAGCCCCTCGTGCCCCGAAACGTCCGCCTTGCCTCTCCAAGCATGTGTGTCTGCGTGCGTATGGTAGGTGTGTATGCAGTGTGTGGGCCCCGTCCAAGAAAAATATGTTAGGGGGCCTTGCTTCTTATAATAGTCTGGACATAGAATATCTCACCTACTGGTAGGAAAAATATTACAGTTAACATTAATACCTGATACGTCCCCCTGCCTACTTTTCTTATTTTATACCCTGACCCTGTATTTGTATTCAATTAGCCCTAAATGGGTTTAGATTTAATATATGGAGTCAAACTAACATTCTCTCTTCCCAAAACATATAAAATAAAATATATTATCTTTCGCTCTTCCTGTAAGGAGGGCTGCACACCGCTGGCTGCAGCAGGTTGGCGGGTTCTGAAACTGCGCCGTCGACGCACACGTGTGACAAGAGCCAGACGTCCTGTCGGCCTTTTACAGACAAAAGGAGAACTTTTTAATATCTTGATGGATGAGCTTCTGTACATTTGAGTTTTGAGATGAAATTCGATGCTAGCAGGTACAGCGATTCTTGTGAAGAAAAAAAGAAAATTCAATCCAAAGATCCTGTAATGTGACCAAAGGAAAACCCAAGACAGCCAGGAGGTGAAGAAGAGAAGAAAAAAGAAAAGAGGGATGGCAGATGTCAGGTGATATTTCAAATTTGAGAAAACAACTTAGGAGTAGATCTTTAAAAAGGTCTAGTGTTCAGTGTTTCGGCATGTTCTCACTCCCAACCTGTCAAATCCAGCCGTTTGATCACTGGCTTTAAACTATGTTGCTCTCCCTACCGCTCGAGCATCCGTTTTGCATGTGAAGGAAGGGCTCCAAAGTCAAGTTTGAGATGAGTTTGAGGTGAAATGTGTTCAAGAAACGGAAACAAGTCCATTTGCTTACGATAAAGCATTAGAATTACCATGACCTGGATGACTGAGAACCTTCATCAACACCTTACTTACAAATACTTCACATAGTATGACACAGACTGCAAGCAACGTTGTCAAAAGGTCGGTGAGGTTAAGGCACAAAAACTACTTAGTTAGGTTTAGGAAGCGATCACAGTTTGACTTAAACTGACTGCGTTCAGTCTCGTTCAGTCTCGTTACTTGCGTAAAGGAAGGTACACAAGTGAAGCAACTCATGTCGTTTACGTACGATAACCTACTTACTCAATATAACTTAAAAGCAATCACTCACTCATGGTAACAAGCAGGACACAAATCCTGATTTTCGGAAGGAAAGTCCGGTGTGTGTCCTACCATCCCAACACCCCCCGACTCTGACTTTTCTTGCTCTTCATACTATTGCATGAAAGGGGCCCTTTAAAAAAATGATGCCAGGGAGGCAGCGTCAGGCCTGAAAGTGTAGGACCACTGACTGGGCTGCTGTATTTGAGGTGTTCAGAATCAAAATCAGAAATACTTTATTGACCCCAGAGGGGAAATTGCTTGTGTTACAGCTGCTCCCATTCTAAAGTCTTAGAAAATATGCAGAAAAATAAAAACTAAATACAAGTCTAAAAATAGAATAAAAATAAAAGAAATGTATATTGTTCTTGAAATATATCTATATCTACAGTGTAATAAATAATGCTAAGGTTGAAATATGGGTTATTGTACATTATTTGTCGTGATTATTGCACATTATTTGGCTTGTCAATTTAATACAAAATACAAAATAAACAACGCGCCCACAGTCCTTCTATTGACTCAGAGTGGCTGACACTCAGAGAGAGGAGTTGAACAGTATGATGGCACCACAGGCAGGAGTGATTTCCTGTCATGTGGTGCATCTAGGTGGGATCAGTCTAGTACTGAATGAACTCCTGTGGCTGACCACTGCGTCATGGAGCGGATTGGAGCCATTGTCCAAGATGACATGCAACTTGGACAGCATTGAACAGTGTTGGAGCTAGAACTGCCTGAGTATGGAGTGGCATCAGGCTCTTCGGTTGCAGATGACATCCAACTGATACCCCTTGTCTCGCCCCTCTCTAGAGCCAGTGTTTGGTTTGTCTGTTCTAGGCTACTGTAGAAACATGGTGGACTCCATGGAGGAGGACCCACTTCATCTGTAGCTATAAAAGGATCATTCTAAGGTAACACAAACACAATGAGTCTTAGTTTCAAGCACTCAGATTGTATTATTTGTTTTATAGACCAATTAGAAACTGTAATTAGAAACAAAATTCACAGATCAACTAAAGACTTGATTGAGCTTATACGACTTCAATCAAATCATCGCAATGGCCCACTTAAACTCATCAGTTATTTTTTAATGTGAAAACCACAATGCTGCTGATGGCTGCAGGAGTATTGTTGTCTTCTTGAAGGCAAATTAATTCAGGCGTCACACAATTAACAGAATATAAAGACTATACAATGTCGACCTCTTCTGTTAATTTGAACCAGTGAGGGTGGAACACCTACGGCTTGCCAGGTATACTTCATGTGAAAACGTTGCCTTGTGTACTGCCTTAATTAACCCTTCCTTCTGTATGGTGACCTCACTAAAGCAACCCCATGACTGGCTGCTCTCACATACATGTAAATTCGAGCTGAATCCCTTCACACAGACGTTCTCTGTATGGTTTTGAAGGGCATCGCTCATTGCGTGACCTTCATGGATCTCCTCCTCGTTATATATCCTCCCTGTTTGCCCACAACAGCAAAAAAACAGCCAAGATCAACGCTATGCTCGGAGACGGTCATTTACAGCCGTGCCAGCGCCCTGTTTAATTGTGCCAGTGACTTTAATGAGTTTGGAGGACTCTTCCAAGAGTAATCCTAGAGGTCCTGAACCCCAAACTTCTTCCATGATACCATTGTCTAGCGGCCTCAGTGCGGCACAAGGGGAAGTACTGTTAGCTTGGCAGCGGGGCAGCGTTCAGGTCCCGCTGTGTATTTTTAAATGCATAATATACAGTATGTAGTGGTGCAAGCATGCATTTAGGCGTGACTACAGTACGTGCATGTAGACATACACTCTTCCATGTGCATTGCACATAAATACTGTATAATATTTCTACACTGAAAACAAAAACAAATGAGTAAGTAAGCCATTCTTTTCTTTGGACGGGGATTCCAGTTTTTCAACCATCACACACTATCACACCGATCGTTTTTTAAAATAAATCATTTTGAATGAAAACTATTGCGTTTGCAATCGTACTTCCCCTTCCATCTGATTAGTTTACTTGTTTTGGCATAAATACGGAGCACAATACTTCTCATATCTGAGCACTGGCTCATAAATTGAGCAATTACGGCAGCAAAAAAATTGCTGTTTGGTCTGCCGCTGAAGCTTATAAACCTATCAGACGGGGTATTAAACAATCTGAGCGTCGCCGCGTTATGCCCTCTTTGCTTCTCATTTTCCACAACATTTACAGCGAAAAACTGTGTGAGAATCCTGGAACAGCTCGAGAGAAACTGTTGCAAAAGTCAACCGTCTGTCATTTGTAGACAGTACTAAAAGATCATTTTGTAATCTGTGATCACCAATAATGTGCTCAAGAGACAAGAAAGACTAGCACTGTTACTGACCTACTTTCCTCCATGAACTATAGTCGCCTGTACTTTTTCCACAAAAAGTATTGTGAGCTTGAAGGGCTGATACAAACAGGAGACAAATGAAATGAATGCCGATGCTTCCACATAAACGCACTTTGTGAGTGGTTCTGAAACAGCTTTGTATCAAAGACAACTAAAATTGCACAAATCAGCCCCAATCTTACATTAATTTTAATGTTTTATTACAGAAAGTTGACAAAACCCATGACCAAAATACTCCCTCAAGGTTCCCAGGAGATCCCTGGAACCCACTTTAGGAACAACTGTACAAGACAATAAAAAAATTATTATCGTATTATATTATATATGGCATCAAAATTGAAGTTCTGCGGGCTCACGTACCGATAGAAACAGTCAGTGCGTTTACATGATACTCAAGAAAACCGAATTACTGGGTTAGTCCGACTATGATCGGATCTTTCAGATGCATGTATACACCTTAGTCTGACTAAAATCGGACTGGATCGGATTTCTCATAGTCAGATTCTGCACAGGCTCACGATTTTTCCCAGGGCAGTGAGCCAGAGGCTGAAGGATGGTGGCAGCGGCAGCGTCTTTCCTCCGAAATAACCGCAAGCAAGAGCGCCATTGTGCAGCTAGTTTGTGTAATTATCATGTACACCATATACGAAATGTACAAAGATGTAGCTTTGTCCTGCTCTCTGTACGCCATCTTTCTCGAATGCCGAGGCAGAGTTTGTTGTTGCTGGTGACATAAAGAGGTCAGCCGGAGGTGGCTCTATTACCACTAGTTGAAATGGGTACAGCGCCACCTATCGTACCGTGGCTTCGGCCAATAATTCGATTTTCTCACCGGCATGTATACTCGGACAATTGCAGTTGTCCGATTGAGTAGCATAGTCGAACTATGGCTGTAATCTGACTAAGCTGTTCGTGTAGACATAGTGAGTGACACTCCAGACCTACACAAAGCAGACTGACTGAATGCTAACAGAACGCTCTCAATGGTTGAAAGGGTTATGAAAACAAAATATTAACACTCATTCAGTAACTTAATAAAAGGCTCTGGTATTTCTTTAGGTTGATAAAATCTGTCTGTAGATAACTAAAGTCTTTTCTCTGTATCGTAGACATGCAAAGCCTGGAGAAGCTGCTGAGAGATGCCATTGTACACGGGCAGCCAAGAACCCACCGTCCCTGGAAGAAAATTCTCATCGTGGTGGAGGGAATATACAGGTAAACACAATAATCTGTCTTTCTATCCCACACACAAACTACTGAGCTATATAATTGAGATTTTCTGTTTCTTCTGTTTCTCTTGTTATTTATCTGGAAGTACTTTTATGCTGTATCCCATTACACACACATTGTTTGCTACCAATTACTTGACACCCACAGTTTTCTGGGTGAGTGACTCATTAATGTTGATCAAGCTTGGCTGAGAACACATTTGTGCCTTTTTATGTGTACATTTGAGAAAAATCATGAAACCACTTTGAAACAGATGTTAATGTATACTCTTTAACAGTATGTTACTTATGTTGATTGTTGAGTTAAGTAGGAGGCATGTCGGAGGGTGACAGAGATCATCTGCGAGTGATAATTAAAACTTTTTTAAAAAACGGAAATCTTGGGGCACAAGTTGGATTTTATGAACTTGCTGGGAAGGCTGAGCGTGACTTCTGCCTCACAACAATTACTAATCGCATTAGCCACTTAGACCTGAAGCTAACGGCTGCAGAAATAAATAATAACTCGCAGCAAACCCAGCTAATCAGCCAAGATCTGAGGAGACGCTGTCAACTTTGCATCCAACTCTGAGAGAGGTGTGTGCAGCAGAGTCAATAAATGCCTTAACTTAACGCTGCCATGTGAAAACAGTATTATTGTAGATTACAAAACGTGTAAGACGCTGCAGATGGATGAATGTTTTACTTTGTTAATGTTTATGTATTGAAAAGATGCAGATTTTATTTTGTAGACTGCTGTAGTCTGATTATTGGAAGGACTTTCTGGCTAAAAGGGGAATGCCATACACTGAGGTGCACCGCAATGCATCAAGAATCGTTTTGCATTCGAGTCGTTGTATCACATCACATTGAATCGGCCAGTAAAGATTCATAGCTCTGGTCACAATGCAAAGTGACTGATTTACTAATCCTGCCAGGGGTCCTAAAGACTGTTTTTATGATACGCCCATGTCCCCATCTTCACTGTAGCAGCAAAGTAATTTGCAGTAAAACGATGAAACACTTTTACAAGACAAGTTAAGCAACATCTCAGCAGATTAGAGTGCAATATAGGAACATTTTCTGCTGAGTGACTTGCTCAACACACTGTACAAAGACTGTTCGATGGGACAAATTGTGAATACAGATTTCACTGTTTCTCATTCAAACAGTTTCTTAGCCATGACGGCAACACTCCCTTACACTTTGTTTAAATATAGAAATAATATGCCTGCTTTCCTTTAAGCATAATGTATTTCATGTTCTTTGAAGTGTACTTTGTGTAAAGGTAATCAATCCTGTTGATCAATATAGTTCTCAGAGAAACTGCTCACACAGAGTCCTGTACTGATGCCATGTTAATGGAGTCTCATTTCCACTGGGACTGCTAGAATAGTTTGTGCGTACGTAGATGTAACCGCCTACACATACACAACTAATCAAAGGTTGTCTATACGGGCAATTGCTCACATGTTCAGTCAATTACACCACAGCGGCTGTATTCTCCCTTACAGAGCTTTTGCCAGAATATTGATTAGGGAGCGAGAAAGCTCATTACATTCAAATAAACTGTTTATTTATTAGGTCTGAGCATGTCTTTTACTATAAATGAGTCGTTGGAACACTCTGATTGATTTTAACATCATGTTCTTCTCCTGAAGTATGGAGGGATCCATCGTGCGCCTGCCAGAGGTCATTGCTCTGAAGAAGCGCTACAAGGCGTACCTGTACCTGGATGAGGCCCACAGTATCGGGGCCCTGGGGCCTAACGGCAGAGGAGTGGTAGACTACTTTGGCCTGGATCCCAAAGATGTCGACATCATGATGGGAACATTCACAAAGAGCTTCGGCGCTGCTGGAGGATATATCGGAGGCAAAAAGGTGGGTGAACACTTGGAATGTGAAGCCTTCTTCTATAAGGGAAAGAATGAAGCATGCTGGGTACAGAAGCTGGAGGTCTTAGACATCCTCTTTAGGGACCTGAGCAATTTCCTGACTGCCGAGACCCAAGATGTTGTGCGTCATTCCGTTTTGGTGTTGGTCAACACTGTTTACCAGAAATGGGAAATTTTGCTTCCTGTTTTTCTGGAAAGGCTGGATTCAGTGTAAGCTTTCACTTTAGGTCAGAGCAGAGCTGCAGATTTGTGTACAAATACAGGGCGAGTGCAGTCACGCAGACACAAGATGGAACTGCAGCTTTAGCAACACTTGAAAACAGGAATAACGGGCTGAAACCTCAGAGCACACGTATCTCACAATGTGAAATATTCGACAGTTATCATACCCACAGTGACCAGATGGGGGCGCATTTGCTGAAATAAAGTTTCCCTTGAAATTAGGAAACCTTTTATCTAAACCTTCAAATCAAAGGTTAGATATAATATAAAGACCTAACACTGCTTGACTTGGGACTTGACACAACCTGTCTGTAAACCTGACAAGGTTAACAAACGGCTTGCATTGTTATGTCTGAGACATAATGTGTTAATTCATATTATTCAAATGATTAAATCTAGTTTTGCTCACCATCAACATTCAGAGTCTTTAATAACAAAGTAACTTGCATTACTTGGATTTCATTGTCTGATGTTTATAATTAGCTGCCTCAGTCTGAATCTTTATAACAAGTGTTATACCATTTTTTTTTATTTTTTTTTATTTCTCTTTCAGGAGCTGATCGACTACCTGCGCAGCCACTCTCACAGTGCCCTGTACGCCACCTCCATGTCTCCTCCTGTGGCCCAGCAGATCATCACCTCGATGAAGATCATCATGGGGGAGGATGGGACCACACTGGGTAGGTGTCAGAACATGAAACTAATAAAAGTGCATCTCTGTGTGCAATGAGAAGAGAGAGCACCCGTTAAACTCCTATAATTGTTGCCATTCCAGAGGGTATTTAGGGTGTTTTTGTGTGGAGAAGATGCAACCAGCAAGTATAAATGTAAATTCAACATTTGGCTGAGCACAAGCCACACTGAAGCCAATGAAGCATGTTTAGAGTTTGGTGCACCGAAGCTCTTTTCTTGGAAATGTTTTTCATTGCAGCAATTCCGAAATTCCTGACCTTCCACCAGTAGCCACAAGATGGCAGTAGAAGCCTGTAGCTCAGATTGAATTCAGTCCTGCAAGCCTGAGGTCTGACTGGTTCACACAAATTTGCTCTCTTTCAATTCACATGCGCTTTCCCAACTTTTGTACTTTGGCTTATCCGCCTGATTGTGCTTGTTTACAGTGGGAATGTTTAAATCCCAGCCAAGTGAAAAAGCTGATAATCTATGACCAACTGGCAATTATTTACCAGCAAATAGAGGTGTGTCGGACAGCCTTATCAAACTGTGTGGCATGTTTAAACCTGCAGTGTAAATGCTGCACGGGTCCATGCCCTTCATACAATTTGCATTCACACCAAGTCTCATGTTACCACAAACTTTGGTGCAAATGCCTGAAACTGTAATTTCCTGTTCTACAACGTCACGTGATCTTATATTTCAAGATGAATGTAGGGGGTGTCGCGATAAACTGTTACTGATGATTAACAATAACGCGTATGATAATATCGTGTGAATACTCCGGCGCAGATGTTAGGCCTGGTTAATCTTTTGTGTAGCAGTTCATCTGGTTGCCTTGTCTGTATTTATTAGGTGTGCGGTATGTTCCTTTTTGTACACTTTGGGTGTTAAGATAAATCCTGCAGTTTGATCGTGTCTCCTTGGCGTTCTTTTTGCACTTCTGAGAATCTCTCTGTAGTCTCGTGCGTGCGTTTTTAAAAAAAACAAAAAAACAAAATAAAAAACGATGGGTGGACAGTCGACTTCCTCTGTCCGACTGAGCCCAGGCTGATGGAAGGTCTTGAAGCGGTGGTATGCTGACACTTCTACCCTCTCGCTTTATGGCTTTCAGATGTGTGTTTCTTTGTGGATGTGTGCTTCTTTTGCCTTCACGCTGGGTACAAAGCAGCATGGTGCTCAGGGCCAGAGATCTTAGCAGATCAAACTGTGCTGGACTCATCTCCTACACACACAAACAGATCACCGAGTCTTGTTTTTCTTGCAGGGCGGAACCCCCTTTAGTCTTCACAGGGCCTGATTGATGCTGCCTCCCCTAAAATGCTGATATAAGATCAGGTTACCTTGGTATGGGAGTAAACACCTGGCGCAACCTTTTATAGTGTGACTGTTACACATCAGCACGTCTCCAAACCGTTCCCTATAGAAGACCAGGCTGGCTGACCTTCCAACATAACCCAGTTTTGCTAGAAGACTAACAATGGCAGTGTGATTGGTTGCAGCCCTGTCACTGTTTGAAATTCAGGCCTTTGAACGCTCAGACACTGACACAAAGTCGAAGTGACAGTTGAGCTGCCTGCTAACAGTTTGTCGCGGCGCTCAAGTCGCTCAGGACGGCTGCTCGTGGTTCCCGGCATAGGCCCGCATCAAAATGGACATTTTGTTGTTTGAAGCTCACATCAATCAAATATGTGGATGGGAAATAACGGCGCTAGGCGAGCAAAGCTTTCTTCAATATGAAAAGAATGCTAAAGCGAAATGTCTGAATATAATATGCTACTGTTTTTTTTTCTGTTTTATCACTCAGCAGTGAGAATAGATTTGGATTCCTTGACTGTGGAAAAAAAAAAAAAAAAAGCGTCTGGATAAATATAATGTCAGACTTTGTTGTGTCTCGAGGTGCTTTGAAGCCCGAGTGTTTCTGCTCTGTTTTTCAGCACAGCCGGGCAGATGTGAGCGTTGCTGTCGGCGCTTTGAGCCATATGGTTATTTGTTTGGTTAGATGCTATCTCTGGAGGCCCGGCCCGAGGACTCAGTGAGTGAATACATAGTGTGCATCAGACTGACACGAGAGGATTGATGCTTGTTTAGTATCTTTGACCTTGACTTTAAAGACTCCTGGTCGTCTTCAAAGGAAAGTGATGTAGTGCTTCAGAGGACGTGATGGCTTTTACACTCCTATGGATTTTTGTTGTTGTTCTGGTTGACATTGTGGTTTGTCTGTTAAATTATTGGCCGTCTTCACGTCATTCATAGGACGGTCAAACGACTATATTCACACAGCGGCCATTTTTCTGACGTCATGCTCAGGGAGGGAAGCTAGTATGACGTATCGAGGGAATCTGACAAATGGTTATCATTTCACAGCTTCTCAAAAGACAATGGGTAGTGAAATGGCTACAGATCAACAATGTTAACGTTAGTTAACTTTAGATAAATTACTTCATGATGGGTGTTGATAATTGAGAATCATTTTAAAGCTTTCCTAACGCTAACGTGCTAATGAGTTATCAGATTTATAGTTCTACCTTGAAATACGGCTCGACATCCCTCTGAGGAGTTTTTGGGGGGGTTTTCTGTCGCCTTCTCAGTTGCTGATCAATCTAGAAGCTGTGAATTGATCATGTTTTTTCAGTTTTCCTACATTTACACGACCTGCAACTTGGAACACGTCTGAGCGTGTGTGACGTCAAAAGAAAATGGCCGCTATGTCAATACGTTCCATTATCAAGCCATGTAATCGTCTGTTTTTGAGCCTGAACGCATTTGTTTCAAGCTATCATTGCACGCATCTGCTGTTTTCTGTTTCCTTAACTTGGACTCCGAACAGAAGCTGATAAAACAGTTTCACGAGGCTTACAAGCATAAATAATAAATAAAGAATAGTGTTGCCGGACCTTCCAGCCCCCACATGTGTTTTCACTTATCGTGGCTGATTAGATCTCTGCACAGGTTGCCTGGTACTGTGGGTGGTCACCAGACTTCACGGACTAATTACAGGAATGATAAAGGTGTAAGTTGTGTGCCAGGATGCAGCAGGAGAGAGGGAGAGGAAATTGCTGATCAATACCAGTCTGTGCAGCGACTCACAGAGCTGATGAAAGGAGGGCTAATTAGGCAAATTAAGTGAAAACGCCTGTGTGGGCGCACCGCGGGTGAGAGGGGACTTTCATCATCGAAGCTAAGAGATGCAAACTTGCCGATACTCGTTATCGAGGTTTTCTAATCGCGACAGAATGTCAGCTGGCAGCGGTGCAGAGTTATTAATGGTTTTGAGCTCCTGTTACACTGAAGAACGGTGGAGATGCTACCAAAAATATGTCCGTCGAGTGCAAGTGATTTAACTGTTGTCCATCCGAGTTTGCTCTGCGTAACAGCAAAAAGCTCAATACCCACATCTTGAAATATCCCTCTGTTTATCTGGCCTTTCCAGGTGCTGACCGCCTCAGACAGCTGTCGGAGAACACCACCTACTTCCGCAGAAAACTCCGCGAAATGGGCTTCATCATCTACGGCAACGATGACTCACCCGTCGTACCCATGATGCTCTACATGCCTGCCAAAATTGGGTGTGTTCTTCCCCTCCATTTCATATATTTTTTAATTTTTTTTGATATTTTAGTGCTTTAAACATCAAGGTTATTTAGGATGACTAATCAGAAGAGCCTCCCAAATGATTTGACATTTTGAAAATACACAAAGGCTCTAATTTAAATAACTTCACTTACGGTCGTCCCCTTCTCCAAATAGAATATGACTTGATGTGTGGAGAGCTGTTTATGATTTAAGTTTCACACATTAAAGAGAGCCCCGTCTAAGATGTGGTGCCGGCGGTGGAGACATCAAATCATCAGTTGCTGTAGATTTGCCCCGTGTCTAAATGTCGCCGTTGCTTTTTTTTTTTCAGGGCATTCGGTCGGGAGATGTTAAAGAGAAACATCGGCACAGTGGTCGTCGGCTTCCCAGCAACACCCATCATCGAGTCGAGGGCGCGTTTCTGCGTTTCGGCCGCCCATACCAGAGAGATGCTCGACACAGTAAGTTGTCGTCCAATCACGCAAGATACAAGAACGATGTACGATGAATCATATATGAGACAATATTTATCGTCTTCTATCGAATTTTTGGATGACGTTATATCGCGAGAGAGCGCAAGAGTTGCCTTTTCATGGTTTTGAAAGATACAGTAGTGACGCAGTTTTTCTATTTTGTCACCCAGTCTGATATCCGATATCAGATACTCCGATATAATCTGAAAATATAGCACTACGTTAAGGCCATACATCCTAGCACTACGTAAAGCTGCCCTCCTCACTCTTCCTCGTGATGTGGGAACAACAACACTTTTGAATAAGCATGAAATGTGTTTCACAGTTTGGCTCTTTTTGTCAGAACATCAGCACAAACTGGAAAAAAAAAAAATGCCTCTGGAAATATTTGCTCCACGGTCATCTCTTAAAGGCAGCAGTGTTCTGGGAGATTAGTATAATAGTTTTAAGGATAATCTGGACTGTTTTCAACGAAAGCACTTCACTTCAAATATGCCACTTTATCATCCGAGATGTAAGGAGAAAGTCTTCTGCACCACTGGACCCAGATCAAGGGATGTTGTTACGGGACAGACGTATATTTCTGAAGACTTCATTTTATCCCCAACATGATATAAGAGTTACCTAGCACTCCATCAGCTTTTTTTCAGCTGTGTGTGTGTGTGTGTGTGTGTGTGAGCCTGTTGAATAATAAAGGCACCCAATATTTCCTTTTATTTATTATGAAGGAACTTGGAAGGCCAAAGCTGTCTCCAAGTATTACAGCGCGGCCGAGACGGAGACTTTTATTTGAGCTGCTCTGTCTCTCCAAAGACACTTCATTCATCTTACTGAGGAGCATGTCAACACCATTCGTAATAGTCCATTTAAAGGGCATCAGCCAGCCTTTGTAGAGCGCTCCGAGGAGCCGCTTTTTCCGTCTTTGGAAAAGCCAGCCCCTCGCTATTTCTCAAACCATGGAATCAGGAAAAAAAAAAAAGGTCAGGAGGAAGGTAAATTGTTTCCAGGTGCCCTGCAGTGTTGCAACGCTGATACAGTCTCTCGTGGAAAGAAGTGGAGGAGTTTGTGTTCAGTTGTGGTTCACGCAGGGAGCCCTCTGTCATGTTTAGTGCCTTCAAATCCACGTGTGATTAAACCTTATCACTTCATCTATCACACGCAGCAGCAGTCCTCTTTTAAATTGTGCTGTGCGTGTGTGTAATCCCGAGTTGTGGTTGTTGTTGTTTTTAATTGTGTGGTTTGTCTGTCGGGGTATCTTCACTTAATTGTGATCGACATGAGTAACATCTGTCCGGATTCACATTGATGGCGTTCCTCTTGTTCTCTTTTGCCAGGCGTTGGAGGCCATCAGCGAAGTGGGCGACCTGCTGCAGCTGAAGTACTCCAGACGCGAACAGCCTCTTCCCTCGCTCGGGTGGATGGCGGAGGAGAGCCTGCTTCAGGACTGAGCCACCACACCATCCAGTCCCACCAACCCCCCCCCAGCTACTTACTTTACCTTTTTCTTTTTCTTTGTCCCTCACTTCCCTCTGAGCCAGTCTCTTTACCCCACCATGGACTCACCACAACCAGAGTCCTTCACCCGTTTGGAAAAAAACCCCTGCACACTAGCGTCACTCATTAGCGGTGTGCAGTCCGTGACGAGTCCATTTCACGCCTATAGCAGTGGAAGAACCAAAATCACCCCCCTCAACTTTTCTGGACATGTCTGTCGTTACAAAGCCGTTGAGAGCCTTTCAGTTTGTCCTAACTTATTGTGACTGCATCGGTCTAACGTTGAGTCTTACCCCTGTGTGCACATCGAATGTGTGTCTTATTTGTGCAATAATAATAATAACAACAACAACGTGGAGTTCCTTTGTAGTACAAACAGCCGTGAAGCAGAGTCGACCAATTTTTCTTTTCGCCTCGGGTTCCTACTCGTGCGCTCGGAGAAAAAGAAATCTGATCGTAGCCGTTGCTATGACGAACAGAAGAGTAAAAAAATTGTAAAATGTAAATATTATTTATCCCGAAGTTGGGCAGCATCCCGGCTCTCAAATAGAGATACATTATTTCACAGGAGTAACATTAGCATGTTCACTCCATATGTATTTATCTGATGGCTTTTTTTTCTAATCACTTCTACTTGAAAAGAGAGTATAGACTATTGGGTTCTTTCCCTAACCAAAGGATATATATATATATATATGTATAGATATGTTTTCTACATGTTCTCTTAAAATGCAAAGCAGATGTTCCAAAAGAAAACATTTAACAGGGAAAGAATCCCAGGGAGCAAGACTACGGAATATTTTTTACTGCTTATTTTCTAGAAATATTTTTCAGCCTTATTTACTGTTTACACCTGCACTCAAAAACTTGAGCCCAGTGTCTTTAACATTTCTGTAAACTAATGAGCTACACGTGTGATTTTTCTTCTTCTTCTTTTTTTTTATTGTTTTTTTTTTTCCCCGTTCTCACTCAAGTGCTTTCATGTGAATCAGCGTCGACACCGATCTCCGAGCACCGTTGACGCGCTGCAGCCAAGATCTGTATGCATGACGATGCCCGCTTCCCACGCTCATCCGATATACAGACAGCGTTATTTATTTTCAAATGGTCTGTCATCTTTCAGCTATGTTCTTGTGTCTGTGACGAAAGAAAAAAAAAAAATGTTAACTGTTATCTGAAAGGCAGCTTCAAAATGTGTCCCCCGGGCAGAAGGTGTGCGTTTTTTAACTGACTACTTACACGTCTTAACTTCAGTGCGAGCACTACTGACAGGCATTGTAAATGCACAGATGACGTAGTCACTGAAAATGTGCAGGATTTTTTCTTTTTTTTGTGGATATGCTTCAAATGTCGTCTATGTCTTTTTTTTTTTTTTTTCATCATGTATCATCCGTGGTCATCTTCTTGAATGACATTCCATATCGAGCTGCTTTCAGTGTTTTAACTGTTTGTGTCTTTGTGAGCTCAAACCAGGACGTACATGCCACTGTCGGATATCCTGTTCACGCGCGTGTGTGTGTGTTTATGTCGTATCACTTAACTGATGTGAATCTGGAGGCCGCCGTCAGTGAAGCCCGTCAGAGAGCTGGCCGTTGTCTGGCAATGTGACCATTCCTATAAATGTTCATCAAAGTGATTAAACTCTAACTTTATAGACACTTTCGTCGATGTTTTTTGGCATTTTCAGCACAGCGCGACAAACTTTCGGCCTCTTTTTTTTAAACTGTACATCCTTTTTAGACATTAACCGCATTGTGTTGTCTCTGAGTGAGTCATTCCAACTATAGGTTTTTTTTTATCTTACACACACACACACACAAAAAAAAATATGGCTTGATTAACAACTCTGTGATGCATTTGCTTTCAATAAACATGATCTAAAAGGTGGAACGCATGACTATGATCTGGAATTGCACTCCTCAGAAAATGTGCCCCGACATAAAACATTTTCTTCTTGTCAAAGTTTCCTCTCAAGCTGTCTGCACCGTGCAGCACGCGCCCGCTCTGCATTTCTGTCTATGGAGGCAAAAAAAAAAAAAAAAAAAATGTAATTGCAAACAGCAACATGTCTGTTTCTCTCGGCCAGGTTTCCCTCACCGAAACTGAGGAAGAGATTAAAAAAAAAAGAAATGTGTTTGAGTTGCTCTGAGCTCTTTGATGTAACGCGAGATGATTTTTTTATTTTTTTTTTCCAGCCCACCTACCGCAAATACCTGCGGACTGACCTGCAGTGACCGGTTTGGGAAACTTGCTTATCAGTTTGCTTTTGCCCTTGGAATTGTATTTGGGTTGAAGATAAACCACTTGGAGGAGTTTGTAAAGCCATGATGTTTGTTGACCATGCTGCTGGAAACAGTGCTGATTAAATCACTTTATTTGTATCAAGCTCTGGAACGGCTTTGTGTTTATTTACGGCACACACACACACACACAAACGCAGACTGCAAGTCACAACTTAAAAAGCCGGTGACGAACATGTTTGTAAGCCTTTCTGACTGATAAGTCACTGACATCCTGCCATTACACTGCATTCCACGCCGGCCTGTCATTCACTCGGCTCTGGAAATGGTATTTCTTTGTGGAGCGGTGTGCCAGCAGGGTGAGATAATGACTTGTTTTCCAGAGTTTGGAGGGGGGGGAACGGCAAAACGAGCCTAAAGTAAATTACATGTGATTTTAAAAA
>OMLP01016906.1:7831-20242 GCA_900302685.1 Spondyliosoma cantharus
CATTGTCTTAGATATCAGTGAAAAGACAGCATGTGCTCCAAGTCCCTCTGGAATACCAGTGCAACCATATCAGACAGCAGATAAATACTTTAAACTGGGCCAAGGTCACCACACCACACATGTATTACAGTTTATTCCATTAAATATATATATATATGTATTAATAACAGACGGTTTAACCACCAGAGAGCTTAACATGTCATTTAAAGGAGTAATGCAGCAGAAAAAAATGTTAAAAGTTAAAGGAGCACTGTGCAGTTTCGATCTCAGAATTCAAATATTTGCCTACAAACGCAGACGTGTTTATGTTTTTTCCAGCTGTTATTAGAGGGTTTGAAGCAGTTTCAAGCTCCAAAGGTGGCAGGGGTCCGCCACGTATAAGCACGAGTAAAAGCTAAATTGTGTTGTCCTTTTCGAGGTCAGTTTGTTTATTCGGTCATGAAAACAAAGAGAGTTGGTTCATTTGTGTGTGTGTAGGCATAGCAAATAACCCTCAATGAAGATGTTTCTCCTTCTTCCACAAAACTACGCAATGCTCCTTTAAAACCTAAATGAAAAAAAAAAACAAAGATTTAATCTGGAGTGTCACTGGAGTGAGGATCTGTCCACATATTGTATTAATTTAAAGCCACATTGAGGCAGAAGTGCCACCTCATCGTCAAATATCAAACCCATCTTTGACTCATGCTGATTCAGATTATTGTCAGAGAAGGAGGAGGAGGAGGAGGTTCGGGCCCTGTAGGTGATGTCAGTCTGAATTCAAACTAACTGATCAAACAGCTGAGTCACAGTTTCTGTCCGCACTCTGTGCTCCTGCTGTATTATTCCGCTCCTGTCAAGAGTGTGACTGTGACTGTCATACTGACTGGAGATCAGTCATGGCAGAGGATCCAGCTCCTCCTGAACAGCTCTGCACCTCCACACAGTTATGACTGAATCATATGTTGGTGTAAAACCCATGTAAGGGTCGGTGAACATGGGGAGGTAAAGGGGGAATGCCGTGTCTTTTCTAAGATGCGTGGTGTTAAAATGAGGCGTCGCTGCAGAGGCGATGAGCGGACAGTGACTTTGTTGACCCACAGGGCGAGTTCATGTGATTTATAGCGTCATAAAGGAAAAAAAAAAGATTTAAATTCCTGTTGGTATCGCTCACCAGTACAAGTCATAATTTATACGGCCTATTTAAAAGTGTAAGATCAAGTCAGGATGTTCAGATCCAGCAGGTCCAATAGCCAAACAATCTTTTTTTGTAAATATTTGTTTTTATCAACAGATGCTCGCATTACAATTGAATTGTGAACTCACAAGCGGATCAGACACGATCAGGTTTGGAAAAAGACAACACAGAAATATTTTGGAAGTTGCTTTATATTAACCGTGGTGTTTTCAAGGTTTAGAAATATGCCTGAATCAGATGTACTCCTTCAGATTTTCAACATAACCTGGTGCTTCATCTAGACGTTTACCAAAAATCTACCCGAATATTTGAAATGAAGCGTCCCCGCCATATTTGCTTACAGTCTCCTGGTGTTGAAATCAGCGAGAATGAACTAATCAGGATTAAATGATATAATCAACCTTAATATGAACAGCTGGTAGAGTAAACAAAGTGACAGTGTACATTGATAGCTGTGGGTGTATATGACATTTATACTAACATTTCAGATGTGATGATAAAGGCTTCATGAGTCTGGACTTGAAAGTGCTGTGTTAACCCTGAATTTTCAATCCAATTCATCACTGAAGGCACCACGAGGCACAGACTGAGTGGCTGTTACTGACAGTGAAAACACGGAATCTTAAAATGACATTGGCCAAAAAAACTATTACATAATTGCAGATCCCCAAACAGCTTATTGGGGTCAGTGTCAAGCTGACACCAATCTGGTGGATGAGATCGGTGCGACACAGCCACTGTGACGTTTAATCAGCGTCGGAGCAGCTGATTCTGCTGACATTGTCTGTGCAGCTTCAGGACGGCTGCTAAATACATGTTTCTGTAGCAAAGAGTTAACAGGTGCAACATGTGAGAAAACTAAACAAAAATTATCATTAGAACGTGAAGAAATACAGTTGTGACTTCGTGTCAAGGATGTTTTGTGTTACAGAAATGTCTGCTGACGTTAACGTGCTAGCCAACTAGCCCCCGGGCCCGAAAGCCGACATAAAACACTCTGACTAGCTGCACAGCTATCTAGCTATCACATATAATGCGTTGCTTGCAAAGATGTATACTTAAGTCAGCACACTAACCAGCTAGCCACGACTTGTCCCAGTCTAAAGCTCCTGTGCTTGTCATGTAAACATCCTCCAGTTCCCCTGATCTCCAGTTTGGAATGCTAGCTGCATGGCTAACTGAGCTACAGCCAGCTAAAGTTAGCAGCAGTTAGCGGTTACTCTAGTGATATGCTGCTGTCTCCTGTTTGTTTTGTGTTTGACAGATGGTCAGTTCTTACATATTGTTGCACCTTTAAGTACAGCGTCGTCGCCACATAGAATTGAAAACTGAAACCAGAAGGAACACTTGATGATAGCTACATTTCTCCTGGTGATTGGGTTGCGATAAGACACCGGTTCAGCTTGGTGGTTCCCAGGTTTGAGTGGACATTAAACGGCTGTGTAACCTTCCCTAATTTGCACCTTAAACATTTATTAGTTTTTGTAAGATTTACCTTCAAAATAAGTCTGCAACGTTTGACAAATATAACCAGAACAAAGAATGGAACGGCGTCTTTGTTGTTACGAAATCAAAGCTCTTCAAATCCTGCCAGCCAGGAGCAGAAATCCATTGAATTCACATAGAAAGATTGGGCGTATTAATCCTTTACCGACAGAGCAATACACACAAGAACAAAAACAGACAGTCAGAATGTGGTAGAAGTGGGTTTGGATATCATTTTTCCAGCCTAATCCAGACCACCGCATGGCTCCTACAGTCACTCTTGTTTGATGTTGACAGTTCAAACACTCGACCCTGTTATGTGCTGACAAACTGATGACTGCCGACACACTCAGACTCCCAAAAATAGCTCACACTTAGCCCCGACTCAGGTGCCAGCATTCAGGTATTCCCAGAAGGCCTGTTATTGTAGAAAAAAAAACCTGTGATGTCTGATCTGTGGCGGCACAAAAAAACTCAAGTAAAATTTGTGATAACATCAACTCAAATCTCAAAGCGAGCGGGAGGAATCAGGCTACTATGTTTTCGAGCGAAACAGTCGAGCGCTCTCACGGCGAGTTGAGTTTTCGCCGCTTGCGACAGAGCTCCACACCCATCACACTGTAAATCTCATTATGAGCTCATTAATGTTCCCGTAGACGCTCTGTAGAAGCATCATCACATGACATTCCTCCAGAACCCAGTTTTAACCCTTCGGCATCAGAGGAATGCGGTAGACGGTGGCAGGCAGCATCTGTTCCAGCTCTGAGGCCGGGTGAAAACTCCGGAGAGCCCTCCACGTCTTGCAGCCGCGGCGTCAGCTGCCGACAGCTGTCCGGCAGGATGCTGGGCAGCGTTTCACTCAGAACTGATGGATGATGGATGGAGGAGGTCCACCGTCGTGGCCCTCAGCTGGGCTGCTTGACTGTCATCCGGCCAAATGTCAACTTCATTAGAGTCTAGATAATCTAAACCCCGGGGGGAGCCGAGGCTGTTTAAACAAGCAGGAAGCTTAAAGGACCAAAATATACTTGAGATTCAGGCTTCAGTTGATTTATAATGCATGATATGCAAAGGAGCGATTGAAAATGCATCTGCTCAGTCAGATTCTCCTGTGAAAAGAGTGACTTAAGATATTCAATAATGAATGTCCGATAATGAATATTTCATGATTTTCACAAGTTTGTGTTGTAACCTCACCCGTTTGATTCCGACAGCGTTACTTCAGATGTGTCTTTTCTCTCCTCGCTTCTCTGCGCAGACGTTCCAGTTACAGGAATTAAAAATGTGGACATAATGATTATTGACTCTCAAATCACCCTTCAGAATGCGTATTTCCTTTCCATATAACAGTGCAAAAGATCAGAAGATTCATTCTTTAACTAATAAAAAATAGAGTCCTCATTTTGAGGAGCTTGAATCGGTGATGTTTTTTTTTAGCCGTGCTACCAAACTACATGAAAACTAGTCTCGACTCTGGTCCTGAAACAGCCACTTCTGGGTCAGGCCTTGAACACAGCAGTCACAGCGGGTTTGCAACAAAGCTATGCAGCAAATCCTGATATTTTGCACGATAAGCAATCAGGCCAACCAGTTGTGCATTCCTTGCCGGTGAACCCCAGTTAAGAAGAGGCATCTCTTTGTTTCTGACCACCGGGACCGTAAATCTGGATTATCCTGCACTGTCAGCGCGTTCAGCTGAACTTTTCTCTCTGCAGCTCTTCTTTAAAATTCTGAACCATGACCGCTCAACCCTCCCAAACTTCTTCGTCGTAGCTATCAGCGAGCGCGGGAGAGAGAGGGAAAAAAAAAAAACAACTGAGCTCTCCCGTCTCGTCTTATCAGCGTTTTTTGTGAAGCCTGTGCTAGAATTCTCACACTGTGGTCGGAGCAGCGGGAAGGAAAGCGTGGGCAGGTCGCTGATAAGGAGGGTGCAGGTCAGAGTTATCACTGTAACAGGAGAATATGTAAAGTTTGTATTCTGTAGCGCAGACAGCCGGTTCGAATAGTTCAGATAAGTGTTTCTCCCCCAGCTGCCGACGATGGAAACGAGCGGTCTGTTTTTGGTTTAGTGTGCAGAGCTCGCTCCAAGCCTCTGTCAGAGGTATGCGTCGACTGAAATCAGGATTATATGAGCACACAAAGGGGGAAGCGGATAATGCCGAGTGTGCTTCTGTAATAGGCCTTAAAACGACGTATATTTTAAGGGTGGAAACCAGCAGGGATGAGAGAGGTCGGGGCAGACTTTGAACTGTGGCTGCTCGTGAAGGACTCGTTCCCTCAGGGGGGAACATCTGGAGCCTTCTCAGACTCCCAACTAATACATTTAGTTTGTGTTTATTGTGTATTTCCTGTGCTACTTTTGGGTTGTTGCTGCACCTCTCGCAAGGAATGGTGGCGCTGTATGGGCCACGCTGGAAGAACTTGAGTAATGCAGAACAGGAAGTGGGTTGAATAAAAAGATTTATTTAGTGGATTAGTCAATCGTAAAAAAAAAAAAAAAAGTTGATGTGTAATAATTTCATAATCAGATACACTCGTTAGTCAGTTTTAAGCAAAAGTGCCAAGTAGTTGCTGTTTTTAGCAACTAACAGTAATGGCAGCAATGCGAGTATCGGCCACCTAAGAGAAGGCTCACGTAAAAATGTATATATCGGTTTAAATGAGAGCTATATTTTGAACATTGTTGGCGCTTCACATTGCCGTCAGACAGGCCTTTCCTCTGAGACTACGTTCCCTCCTTCATAAAACGCCCATATCCCATATTTTGAGAGCAACCGCGAGTTGTGACCACAAACAGACACACCATCAGTGCAAAAAGTAACACAACAATCGGTCCGTCCCTGCATTTTATAGGTTTGTAACTTTAACTTTTATTGCGAGCATTAAACTTTATTACTTCTCTGTAGAAGTTATTATCTTTTTGTGAGGATGTCAGGATCAAGTCAACACGATCATTTCTGCATTTCAAACTGTAAAAGTGATGATGATGATGATGTGAGTTGTATTGTCTTAACTGAGGATTCGTAGATCAGGACGTCTCTGCAGTACTTCGTTATAATCCTGTTTTGCCCTATTGAAAGACTGGTACGTAGCCATATTACGATTTTGATTATGCTTCAATTAATTGTGCTGTCCTACTTTCTGTGCTTTTGTAGTGATGCTACACAGAGGGAGACTGTTCATATTATTTATAAATGATAAAAAGTAGTGTGCACATGCTGCTAAATCTGTCTCTACAAGTTGGACAAAAAGGCTCGATGGCTGTGATGTTGTTCCACTAGTGTTGGATGGACATTTAACACAAAGATGGTTTAACGGTTGTTTTCAACAAAACAGGAAAAAAGACTTCTTTAGAGTAACAGGACTTTTCACCCGAAAAAATAACATTTTACAGGAAAAAATTAAACTTATTTAATTGAGAAAGTGCTTTTCAAAGGCTTCAGATGCGCGTATGAAAGCAGAGGATTCGCTGCCATGGCTCTCTTTGTGTAACTCTAAGTCTTGCCGATTCCAAAAGATAATAATCCTTTTCAAAGTGTCTCACAGCCACTCTGTTTGTGTTCACCCTCCAGCTACCTGCTGGGGTAGTTATCATGTTCCAGACAGGTGTTGGCAAATATCCGCATGGTGAAGACACCGAATCCCTTCCAGATATTAGTTGTACCGCTCCTGTTGGAGCAGTTTGACCCGCCCGGAGGAGGAATATTAAACAAATATGCCAGTAGGTTGGAAGTGTAGACGGAGAGATTAAAATTTCAGGCGTAAAAGATGAACAGTAGGTCTTTTTTTTTTAATAAACTAATGTAGTAATTTTTCTGTAGTTACAATAAAGAAAAGGCTTCTGCCAGCGTTGAATAAAAGAGTCTTTGTCGGTAAGATTTCACAGTCATGTCGGCTGAAGAAAGAGGAATGTTTGCCCCTAGTGCCGGATCATTTCAAACAATCTGCTCTGATTCACTTTGATTGAGGCTGAATGAAAAACTGGAGCTCACTCTGTCCTCATTCTCCCGTCTCAATCTGTCAGAGGGGATCAGCGCCGAGACAATAGCGGCGCGCCTCTCCAATCAGATAGAGGAAGGAGCCTCGGTTCATACGTGTTTGTTTTTTAGTGATGTCACGTAAACTTCCTCATTCCGACTGGAAAAAGAGTGTTTCCCTTTGTCTCTGCGTGGCTCGAGCTGGTGCAACTGGGAGTGCTCTGGGAGGCTTGCATGCGATGTGCTGTTGTAGGTCATGTTTTCGTCCTGGGGGCAGTGGGATGTTGTCAGCAATAAGAATGAGTTGCTATAATTAGCAGCGAGGCAGATTTTTCCTTTTTGGTCTCGTGGCTGCGATGTTCAGGAATGATCTTGTGCTGACACCGAAGAGACCTGCATAAAACTCCGTCTGCGCTGAACACACGTTCTTGCCTCAGGGCGGCTTCATTCTCACTTTGGTGTTGCAATATGAAGTACGGGAAAAAGCCCCATGGAGTCATCGTGTGATGGATGGCCTGTTTAAAGGTGCTACATGCAAGATTAGGGACATCTTTATACAAATTGGAGGCACATCACCAGGAAGTTGGGGCGTCCATTCCTGAGAGATGCTAACTGTTTCTTTCACCTAATATATATATATATAAGGACTAGCTGCTGTTTCCTTACCAATCTAGAAGAAATGCTGTGAGTTCATCATCAGATTTGATTAGCTGATCATGAAAATGAAATGTCACAGCCCGTATTCTGACCATTTACTTGCGGCAAGAAACCAGGTAAGATAAACAATGGCGTTGATTTCCACCAGTGAAGACAGATCTTGCCGTGAAAAGAGAGGAAGTTTGATGCTGAACTTGCAACAGCTGTCAATGCTAATGTTGGTAATTGTAGGTCGCCAATTGTAAACGTTACCGACAGAGCTAATGTGTTTGCTAAGTTAGCTGTCCGTCAGGAGAACGTCCTTGTTTCTTACAATAGGCTCGGACACCCAAACTTTATGATTATACAGGCGACCAGATCTTGTTCTTTCATGAATACACGGCACTGACAGAGGGTCAGATGAGCTGATTCAGTGGCTCTGCATCATCTCATCTCAGCCAAGAGTCTGCAAGAGCCCACCAACAGAGATCCCCCTTCAGTCCTGAAACACATCTCCCAATTCATGCCTTTCCAGACGAATGTCACAAATATTGACGGTCGCTACAGGTCCACGTTTGGCACAGTTTCAGCCTGGTGGTCACTCCTTTTTTTTTTTGTTTTCTGTCATTATCCTCTTAGCTTAAATCCTCCATCCTCATAATCCTACTCGTAGCTCAAGCTGGTGGAGCTGGCACTGTCTGCCTCCCTCATTCAAACAACCTGCTGTTTCCCTGTTCCTGTTTGTCTCTTAGACGAGATTCTAAATCATTTTCCTTCATGCCCACACAGCCACTAATGGGAGTTATTCTGCTGCTTCGCAGTGCTCTACTTATCACCCGGGGTTTGGTGGGAATCAGACTTAGATATTGTGTTTTTATGTGCATAAAGGCAATAATTTACTCCTCTTTTGCATTTTCTCCAGGAGAAGTCATTTCATCTGTGATAAGCAGTTTTAGCTCAGCTCTTCATAACGATGACGGACCATGTGTCATATTTCATGTTTCACCTTTTTAGACTTTTAAGGTTAAAGTCCATTATATGATCACTGACTGGTCTATTTCCTGTCTATTTATTTAAACTGCCAGTGGACAGGTTTTTGCTTGATCATATATTATCAAGTAAATGTTGACCGCACTATGTAATGGCTACAGAACGATGACACCATCAGAGTACGAATTGGTTCGCTTTCACTGTGCAATTTTTGTCTGAATCCGAGCACAATATCTCCCAGGAAAAAGCCTGGCACCATTTTCTATCTGCTTTCACATCTCCATTCTGGAGTAAATGAATGAATAAACACATTTTGTCGACAACTGTTGGTAGTTGCTACTCCAAGGAAAATAGAAATTATCCAGTTCTCTATGCAACATCGGCGTGTCAACAACAGTAACACTTAAAAACGATAGGGGGCATTTTAATTACATTTCTTAACACATCATGTAAATAAATCTCAATTTTTTTTTTTACAAATAAGTCTCAGGTGCACAGGTGATGACAGTGTTTAGTCACAGTTGACAGATTTTTCCATTCACATGCGACCTGAATAGTCGCACCCTGCTGCAGCCCTGCATAAAGCAGAAGCCAGAGTATCACCAACGTCATTAGAATTCATTTTTAGAGTCTGAGAGACTGCGGGCCTCCCCCGAGACGAAGCTTGGAAAAACACACCCACATGTAGGCTATTCTATGTGATCTCCTTTTGATAACTAACTCGATATATTTTCACTTTCATTCCATGAGCCTTTTCCTGAAAACTGTTTGGAGCCCCCTTGAGGAGGCCAACCTCCCCTCTTTGAAAACCTCCGGTTGAGGGACCTTGAATGTCTTTAGTAAAATCTCACGGCAATCCATTGGTTAGTCGCCGAGGTATTTCTGTCTGGACCGCATGTCTAAAAACAGACACATTTTCTTTTTTTTCTGTAAAGTTTTGGCCATTAAATGTTAGGTATTTTTACACATTCATTGTCTGAACATATTGATTTTTCTTGTTGTAGTTGACAGCAGACAGATGGCAGGAAATGAGCAGAGAAAGATGAGAATAACATGAAACAAAGGTTGGATGTGAACCAGGGACAGTACAGTTCATTGTTGGCACCTTAAGGTAACATTAATCCTTATATGACAATATGCTAATGTGGTATTGTATTTTGTCGGAGAAGGACTTAGATTCTCTTCAGAAGGCTCCATAAGTTCAGCCCAGTCTTTGTGCAGTTGTGATAATTTTGGAACGGTGATGTCACTTCTATGAAATGGCTGATGTCTCCTTTCTGGAAGGGAAAAACATCCTCACATTAAAGTGCAAATACTCCTGGGACAGTGTCCAGTGTTTTATAGCGTGGTAAGTTCACTGCCGAGCCAAACGGGCCAGGCTCGCGTCTGTTTGATGACGACACACACAAGCCCACCATCGTTGACCGAGCCGCTGAGTGGGGACCTCTGCTTTCCATGTCACTGGTTTTATCTTGAGGTTAAAAGGAAAGTTTGGCTCGGAAAAAGTCTGTTTTCCATGCCAACATTCTCGGCATGTTGGCTCGGACATCTGAGATTAGATTTATTGGCGTGCTCCTTTGAAGACGTTTTCAAGAAGTCTGTTTTGCTTTGACACATCTCCAGCGAGTGACCACTCATAAAATGGTTTTGTAGATGCCGACCAGTGTGCGGCGCGAGCTGTAACCTGCAATTTAACCAGTTGTAGGGTTTTATTTGAGCAAAGTGTTCTGAATCTTTGGAAGGTTTCTGCGGTTTGTCCCCGTTTTGTTGATTTCCTTGGCAGTTCAGCTGGAGAACTCGATGAACCCTCGATGCGGAAAAATCCCTCCCACCTCGACACATCAATGCCGCTGCTCCGAAACGAATGAAAGGTGTATCGCTGCAACAGCAGATATGCATGATTGTGACCCTGTAATTCAATGAAGTGCTGCCTTCGTCATTCCCGTCACCAGCTGTGCCATAACGCTGCTCAGTAGCGCCGTGTTGATTCAGTCTGCTTTAATACTCCACGTCTTCTCCACACTGAATAAAAGCTCCGATTTCACTTCAATCCTCTATTGTTTTACTGTCTTGTAATGTGTCAACGGCAATTAACCAGGTCCAAGTCCTCGAGCAGCTGTTGTTCTTGGCGAATGAAAACGTTCAGATCTCCCCGAGCTCAGACTTCTTTACGAGCGTGTCTGATTGTCTCCACATTTTCCGGGCCTTCACCTCACAAAAGAATGCCTCAGCATGAGTCTTGCCAAATTATGTTAGGAGAAGGAATGACAACAACCACGCAGATGGAGACGCGCCGATGTTTTGAATCTTGTAGCGTGGCGTGGATGAATCATGGACCAGTGGACCCCTGGGTATAGACACGGGAAAGACCCTCCGACCCTCATACACGATCTAGACACCTAGACTGTTTCTGTTACATTTTGAGTTGGAGACACAAAAACAACTCGGAGATGTTATTTGTTGTTGTTTGGTGCATCTTAGGTGTAATGTTGTGTTCCTTTGTGTTGGTTTTGCATCTCTTTGTGGTCATTTAGCTTCTCTTTGTAGTTGGTTTACCTCTCTCTGTGTTGATTATGAGTCTCTTTGTAGTTGGTTTACCTCTATGTGGTGGTTTTGAGTCTCTTTGTAGTTGGTTTACCTCTATGTGGTGGTTTTGAGTCTCTTTGTAGTTGTTTTACCTCTATGTGGTGGTTTTGAGTCTCTTTGTAGTTGTTTTACCTCTATGTGGTGGTTTTGAGTCTCTTTGTAGTTAGTTTACCTCTCTTTGTGTTGATTATGAGTCTCTTTGGATTTTGTTTTGCATTTTTGTAGATATTGTTAGTCTTTTTTCTGGTTACTTAGCAGCTGTTTGTGGTTATTTTACATCTCTCTGTCTATATCTGTAGTTTATGGTTTTGTGGCTACTGATAATAATTTTATAGTAATTTTCGCCTCTCTTTGTATTGTTTTACCTTTGTTTGTATTGCATTTAGCATCTCTGCAGTTGTTTTGATTCCCTCTGTTTTCTTTCTAGGTTGTTTTTAGTCTCACTGTGGTTATTTTGTTTCCCTTCGTGGGCTTTTCGTGGCTCCTTGTAGTCGTCTCTGTAGTTGTTTTACATCTCTTTAGTTTTGTGTCTCAAAGTGCATTTTGTGACTCTACTGTTGTTTTGAATCTCTTATTGTTAGTTTTGAGTTCGTTTGTGGTTTTTTTTAACACAGCCGCAAGGAATACATTTGTTTATTGGCTTTAATACGCCATTGGTATGTGAACTCTATATGGAACAACAATGACGAGGTCATAATAAATATACCACAAAACACACACACACCGTTGAATCTACATGTTGAGTTGAACATGATTCAAAGAGGATTTAATGTTCACCCATATGTCCCAGTTACCACATGGCTTATAGTCTTAGCGTTTGCAACAACAACAACAAAATGATTCACATATTAATATCTGGTCATTACATTTTCATTTCATAACGCATGTTCCTACAGGCCTTATGTTGCAATCCTTAATCCCGCAACACCCTTGGCCTTCGCTTTCCATTTATGGATAGTGAAGCCGAGTCATGAAAAATATACTGTCATCTTCACTGTTCTGGCATTAAACTGACAGCTTTTTGTTGTGTCTGTCCAGGCAGGAAGAGACGATGGGCTGCATAAAGAGCAAAGAGGATAAAGGCCCTGGGATGAAGTACAGGCCAGAAAATTCCACGGGGTCCGACCCCAACGCCACCGCCGCCACACCTCACGTAGGTCACTACGGACCGGATCCCACCCAGCTGCAGCAGAATCAGCCTCCCTCCTCCTCGTCTGGCTCTGGGGCTGTAAACTTCAACCACACCCTCACGCCATTTGGCGGCTCCTCATCTGCCATGACTCCCTTTGGAGGGGCGTCGTCCTCCTTCTCTGGCCCTGTGTCCAACTCCTTCTCTGGTGCTGTCTCAAGTGAGTTGTGAAATAATCTAATGTTTAATATTGATGTTTAATGCACATGTTTTAGCCCATTCACTTACTGCTGACCACATGTTTTAATGAGCACCACTGGGTTTTGAATTGTTGAATGTAGTTTTCTTATCATCCAGCCGGCCACTGTTAATCTTCTTCAGTCTGCTCTCTGTGGTAATATTTCCATAATACTGTTTGTTTTTCAACCTTT
>OMLP01016906.1:20262-40955 GCA_900302685.1 Spondyliosoma cantharus
TTCAACCTTTAATACAATATCTTTATTCAATATGTATTTAAATCAAGTGGTAGAGGCTTGACTTTCTGCAGATGTGTAATCCATCATGTTTTTCATCATTTTAAGTCATGCTAGCGGCTTGGCTTAAAGAATGCTGAGCTGCATGTTCACAATAAAGCCGGCTGACTTTGGTGATTTCATATATTTCCACTTATCAGCAGCATGAGGTTGACATTTTTCTGGTTTTGAGTGAAATATTTTGACCATTATTGGACAGATTGCCATGAAATTTGCTTCAGATATTCATGAGGATCAATCCTAATAACTAGTGATCCACTAACGTTTCTTCTCCCTCCACAAGCAAGTCAAACATTTCTCTTATCCTGACCTCAAATCATATATGTGGCTCACAAGCGACTCATCCGAATGAAGTTTGTGAACGAACTAGCACCACATTTTTGGATTTGAGTAAAATGTCTCAATAACTACGGAATGGATTGACATTAACTTTTATACATACATTCATGTCCCCCTCAGGATGAATTATAATAACTTTGATGATCCGTTTGAATCTTTGGATTCGGACAAAACACATGCCACAGCCATACTTTGTGTTTAATGTTTATTAGCAAATGTTTGCATGCTAGCTAGGTATGTGTGCAGTTACAAGTTGCTACCCACACAAAGCAACACCAGAAATAATGTAGCCTACATATTTAAATCACCTTTTTGCACTAAAATGGAATTTCTTCCTCGTCAAACGTTGCTTTCTAAAAACATGAGCATATATCGCTAACGTTAATGCTAACTCTACTAAAGTTAATGGTTGCACCTAAGCTGTAATATAAGCAAAATATTTTTTGATATATATATGGTATTATATTGTGCATTTTGCTATAAGTAATTCTAGAATACAGCAAAGTCTAACTGTAAACATACCTGATAGATATTAGCATGTTAGCATTGTCATTGTAAAATTTAAGTTAGCATTTAGCTCAAAGGCACCGAGCCTCACCAATTAGCTAACATGAGCTACATGACTTTTCTAACCAGTCTACACTTAGAACTGCACGGTCACACAGCAAAAAGGAGGAAAATGAAACACTAAACTAAAACAAAAATGCTGTTAGCTCTAAATTCAAAACAAGGAGAATGGCCCACAGTACTGTAGAGTATTAATGTAAATGGGCTAAAGCGTGCAAACACACTTAACATTGACCTGATCCCATGTTGGTGTCACAGCTAATGTCCCTGTCATTGTTGTTTTAACTAGCTTTTCCTTTTTAGATCTAACATTGGTCCTGCCATCAGCTCTGATCGCTCTAAACGTGCCTGAGCAGCTTAAAGCGATCCAGAGAGCAAAGAGATGAGATTGAACCCTCCTGTTTCAGTGGGATTTAGGTTGTAATCCTCCTCCATGTTGGATTATCTGCTCCCAGAGGAGGGAGGGGGTTGAAGGTGGCACTGCCATGATATTTGCTTTCAACAGGAGATAATGGGATTACTGGTGACAGCATTGTTGTCAGCGGTGGGTATATGAATGTCATCTGTCGGGCTGTGTGATTGCACAGTGGGCCGAATGTGTTACAGGATGCTGACATGGGATGGCTGTCCGTTTATTCACTCAAATCTGTCTTTTAATGTTTAATTTGAGCTCATGTTAACACCTTGTGCTGATATAATGACATTAAGGATAAAATATGTAAGAATTACAGCATGTGAAAACAGTTTTGACATTATGATGTCTATGTATTGTGTTGCAGAGATATCTACAGACGTCAGCATGCTAACCAGCCAGCAACAGCTCAGTCTGCACTGCTAGATGCACGGCTAATCAAGTTAACTAGTTATTGGCAGCTACAGTTAGCAGCCGTTAGCGGTTACTCTGGTGAAATGCTACCTCCCTGTTTGTTTTGAGTATGAAATTAGACGCTGGCTAACTCCTACATACTATATCATCTAGTCTGTGTCACGTTGGATGGATTTTAATCAGCAATGGTGGTTGTTTAATGGTGTGTTTATTCGCCCTAAACAGCCACATTACTGTCCATTAGCCGTGAACTGGTTTACTTCAATTAAGGTCAACTCTCAGTGCACTCAGCACTCACCAGAGACTCTGGTTCTCTTGCTTTCTTTCCACTGTCCTCAGTGGAATGTCTTCACAAAGTAGACATTTCACCTCCAGCTCCAGCCGGCAGTCAGCCTTACAGTACATAAACACCCAACAATGGAGGTCGCCTCTGTATATCACTGCTGCAGTCAGGCTGATAAACAGGAGTGAAGATAAATCCCCTTATTAATCCCAAATGTTTATCAACTCATCTCTGAGCTGATCTGACGTGACTCTGGCTGTTTATTACTCCAAAAGGTCTGGCTCTCTGCAGCCCTCCCCACACAACACTCAGCAAATGTCTAGCTGCAGTTTTTAAGGGAGATTATTCTACTGGTTTGATTTACTGACTCTTCTTTGGCTCTTGGTCTTGAGTGTTATCATCCATCTTTGTAGAGTCTAGTCACAGTCATACTTCCTTGCCAGTGAAGTACTCATAATACAGAATAACGAGCCAAAGAAAATCAATACAGTACGAGCTCTCAGACCATGGCGAGACAGATTTATCTTCTTTAATTGGCCTTTTGAGTGGTCGCACGCAGACAAACGAACCCTCTGTGTCCTGATATTGTCCCTCCAAAGCATCATAATGACCTCTACTCGTGTCGCTGCCTGTTTTTTTTAATCTGTTTACTAGCTTTCACAAGCTCACGAGGTATTTATTCATGTCACACGGGTCTGTTTTTTGTTTTGTTTTGTTTACCAGGTGGTGTTACCTTCTTTGTGGCCTTGTACGACTATGAAGCTCGAACATCAGACGATCTTTCGTTTAAAAAAGGAGACCGCTTCCAGATCATCAACAATACGTAGGCACCTTTCTAGTTTCCCCTGCTCCTCGCTTTTTATTCCATAATCTTAAACTGCACCTGTTCCTCGTGTGTCTGTATTCATGAATGAGTCTGATTGCAACTGGCTTCCTGACGCCGGCTTTCTGCACAGTGTGGTGAATCTTTTATTTAATTCAGGCTGTGGCAGAGATGTCGCCTGAGGTTACAGCATTGTAATGTAAAGTAGATTAGTCTCATTCAATCCCCCTTTGTGACGGCTTTCCAGTCCTGCCTCACATGTTGAGTTCACGGTTTTTATATCAAATTTGGAGGCTTAAATGAATGCAGTGGGGTTAATTTTAAACCCTTGAACCCCTTAAATTATTAACCGGTAATCATTATTAACCAGTTCTCATCCAGAATATAAATCATAGCTGGATGTGTGAGTACCCAGCTTTGGTTCAACTGTGAAATGAACGAGTCGTCTGTCTCGTCTCTCCTCTGTCAACGTCCACCTGCAGAGAGGGAGACTGGTGGGAGGCTCGCTCCATCAACACGGGGAGGAAAGGCTACATCCCGAGCAATTACGTGGCCCCTGCTGACTCCATCCAGGCTGAAGAGTGAGTCTTCTTATAACCTCGTTACTCCATCCACAGCGACTGCACCAGGAGACTAATAGCACTAGCATGATCCGATCTCACGTGGCTTGTAACAGGCAGAGAGCCTGACGAAACAGATCAAGCTTCATAATGTGATTTTCATGCTCTTAGGTTTTTCGAGTTTGGCCTTTTTTTTTTCATGTTTTCGCTCCCTCCTGATAGGTGGTACTTTGGTAAAATGGGACGCAAGGATGCTGAGAGGTTGCTGCTGAATCCGGGGAACAACCGAGGAACCTTCCTGGTGCGAGAAAGTGAAACTACGAAAGGTGATGATCACTTAAAGGACTAATTCAGGCATCCATAAGATTCTAGGTCTGACCGGCTTCTTCGCCATAACAACGTCAGCTGAGGATTATGGGTGTCGTAGTATTTAAACCGTGAGTTAGGCAGGCAAGCTCGCTATCTTACAGCATGTCTGCACTGCAGACATTTATCCACATGTCCAAGTCTTGGAAGCATTTCCATTTTGACCCGACGATGGCGCTAGATGTAAAAAGTCAGGACAGCTGTAAATGGTTGTTGGGGACCAGTTGACCACATTTACATCTCAAGTGTACAACTCCAAGAAAATAAAGGTACAAAATCAAGAGAATGCCCAGAAAACGTGTTCGATAGCTCCCAATAAATACGATATAATTGAACAATGTTTCAGTTTAACTAGAGTCAAACTGAAAACATCATAGGTATGATAATCAATTAGTCAGTTGCTAGTTCCAGCCTTCAGTCTTTTGGTTTTGAACTATTGTTTGGAGATAATAAGTAATTTAAGGACGTCACTTTGGGCTCTGAGAAATATTTGATGAGCATTTCATTGAATAAACCATTAATCGAATGTTAGCTGCCACTGTAGTTCCAACTCTGTCAGACGTTTCTGTGCCTTACAGAGTAATGAAATTCATTGAGAGCCATCAATGCAGTGTGCTGAACTTTTCTTTTATGAGTTTGTTTCTTGATGCATCGCCTGTAAAGTTGTTCTGAGAAGAGTGTTTAAAGCCAGTGGCGACACCAAACTCAGAAACAAAAAGGTTCCTATGTACAAGACATCACTGAGAGATAACAAGTAGTAAAAAAAAACAGTCTCGTCCCAAATCTGCAGCTTTTACACTCAACAAAGGGCCCAATCACTGACACTTTGAACATTTCCCCCTTCTCCTCCAGGTGCATATTCTCTCTCCATACGAGACTGGGACGAAGCCAAAGGAGACAACGTGAAACACTACAAGATCCGCAAGCTCGACAATGGGGGATACTACATCACCACGCGGGCACAGTTTGACACCTTACAGAAGCTTGTCAAACACTACACAGGTATGCAGGGTGCGATGCCTCCCACTCGCTCCTCTCTCGTTCATTATTCATCGCCGTCTTTCATCACACCTGAAAATTACTCTCAGCCGCACCCGCCGCTCTGTGCCACTGCGAGTGTTGCCAGGGGAGATGAATAGGCTGTAATTTTAACAACAATCGGGCAGTTATGATTTCAAACCTCCTTCCCTCGTCTTCGGCCTCGAGGTTGCGCCGAGGTTAAAACCCTGCGATCCCGCTGCATTTCAGCGGGGCTCTGGAGAGGGCTTTGCCTTGTTATAAAAGCCACTTCATCTCATTTATATTTCATCTCAGTTAGCATAAGAGTATAAATTCATCCAGATCAAATGGAATGAATCGATGCATGAAAGAGACAGGCTTTAAACGTCTGGATCCTGCTGCTTCAAAGACTCTTATTGGTGTGTATGTGTGTCTTGCCCTGCCGGGTGTAATGTAGCGGCTTTTGATCTCGCTTTTATCACAGAGCACGCCGACGGGCTTTGCCACAGGCTGACCACGGTGTGCCCGACAGTCAAGCCTCAGACCCAGGGGCTTGCTAAAGACGCCTGGGAGATCCCCCGCGAGTCCTTGCGACTGGAGCTCAAACTGGGCCAGGGCTGCTTCGGAGAGGTCTGGATGGGTAAGAGGAAGACACACAAGACGTGCGGGGACATGTACAGACAATTCTTCTCATTGTTGTGGATTTTGTTTAGTGTTCAGTTATGTGGATATGTCAACACAAGACCATCCCAGATTTATTTAGGATATGCAGACATTATGCGCATAAATCGAACTCACACAAACACTCTGAAGCCTATATTTGTTGTGTCTATTTTGGGGGAAGTTATCCACTTCCTGCAGTTGCTTCCTCTGTTTGTTGTATTATCTTAATCTCCAGAGATCATCTCTCTCAGGAGAACAGCTCCAGACGATTTAAAGGAGACCTATCATGCTTACAGAAGAAGAAGAAGAAGCCGCAGTAACTGTTAGCATACTAGCGACTACTGAAGTGTTTGGCTACTACCTTTAATGTTTATAAGCATTAATATCATTCTCCAACGCCTTAAACTCATATTTTGAGTTTAATTCATTTCACAAAAAGGGGCAAAAAAACAATACAGCTAAAGATACATTTGATGTTTGATTAATCGTCCAGTAATCGTCCTGCACCATCAGAAGCGACTCTCTCGTAGAGAAAACGCTGCTCCTGAAACGCCTCGTCCGTAGTCCTGCCTTTAATTCTGTGACTTGGTGACAACACTGTGTTACACATTCACGTAATTTATGCATAGCATCTAGTTTGGCATGGAGGAATTGATTTAGCACAGCTGCTCTGTTGTTGTTTGCGGTGCTGGGTCAGGCGTGTGTGAGCTGACCAATCAGAGGAGACTAGGTATTCAGGAGGCCTTAAAGAGACAGGAGCGTTTCAGTCAGAGGGGATATACAGTGCTGCAGAACTGGACGGTATGAGAAGACTGATGTGCTTTTTGAGCATTAAAGCACGTAAACGTGTTCTAGCAGTAACCAAAGATAAAATTATGAACCTGAAAATGAGCATAACATGTCTCCTTTGATTCTTTTTTAACTGTGAGCTCGTATCCACTCATCCCTGGCATATTTTTTTTAGGAGGAGCGCCTGCATGACCGCACATGTTTGAGCAATTACAAGAACTAATTAATGATATTGTCCTGCTCCCGCCCCCATTAACAACACTGATTACCCTTGCGGCCCTGTGGGCTCGTCTCTCCCCGTCTTCGTCTCTGCAGGCACGTGGAACGGCACCACCAAGGTGGCCATAAAGACGCTGAAAACGGGCACCATGTCGCCAGAGGCCTTCCTCCAAGAGGCTCAGATCATGAAGAAGCTCCGACACGACAAGCTGGTGCCTCTCTACGCCGTGGTGTCTGAGGAGCCCATCTACATCGTCACGGAGTACATGGCGAAAGGTAAACATACCTGAGAAAGCTGTGACAAGCTCCAGATTGGCATGTTGGATGAGCAATTAAGCTGATTCTACGAGGGCCCTTGGAGAGTAACAGGACTCAGCTGTTTCTGTTACGCGACACTGATGAGGTCTATTTTTAAAGAAAAGCAAAACAACATCAAGCCTCGACAAGACTTTTGGCCGCAAATTGATCTTGCGGCCTCGGCTCTCCAGGCACCGATGACAGATATACACACGGTGATTTCCTTTAAGGGAAAATGTAAATTTTATGGGTGTTTTAATTAATATGCTGAACGTATTGAAAGTCCTTGAAAGTCCCTTGTGGTTCCCCGAGGCCTGAAACCGGGATGGTTAATTGAAAACTGCAGTAGTTTCGTGGGAGGCTTTCATGGCTTCAGCTGCAATGCGATTTTTTTTTTTTCAGGCTTTTATGAGTAATTAGATTTGTGTGTGTAAATGTTAACTCTATGACATGCGCCTCTGTGTGCGCAAGCGTGTCTAAAAGCCTGCAGTTTGTCGAAACCGCTGTTACATTTTCCGCCGCTCTCATTAGATGAGTCTCGTACCAATTCACAGCCGAGCTTAATTTAATATTCAGCTTAATTTTCTCCAGCCAGGTATGGTTTAGGATGGAGGCCTTAATTGTTATATTTAACATTTCATATACGAGCACATTAGTATGCAGGTGGTATCGTGGCTCTTTTTATCGCTCCTGCAGTATATCACGGCTGTCCTGCAGCATTTATGACTTCTCTGTTTCTGTTTTAATAGGAAGCTTGCTCGACTTCCTCAAAGAGGGTGACGGCAAATTCCTGAAGCTCCCCTTGTTGGTGGACATGGCTGCACAGGTGAGACAAACCACAAACATCCGTTTTTGTTCTTCTGTGCTTTTCTGCTCTATTTTAAGCCTCTGGCTTTAAAAAAAGAACGACAGCCTCGGGTAAACATGTCTTCCACTCCCAGATTTGCCACTTTTGTTCTTTCATTGTGAGCCTCCTCTGTGCGCCTCATCGTGCGCGCGCCGAGCTAAAAATTATTCGCCGAAGCGGCCGTCAGGAGATGCTGTCAAATGTTCTGTTTTGCAGATCGCTGACGGCATGGCTTTCATCGAGAGGATGAACTACATCCACAGGGACCTGCGTGCCGCCAACATCCTCGTCGCAGACAACCTGGTGTGCAAGATCGCCGACTTTGGCCTGGCCAGGTTGATAGAAGACAACGAGTACACGGCGAGGCAAGGTGAGCAAACACACACTCTTTACAGGTGAATGAGGTGAAATGGATGGAGCAGTGACCTCGCAGCAAGGACGACGCCCTGTTGTCTGCCATCATGGTGAATTTGGGTAAACGTGGAAACCAGATGCTGCTGTTCTGTCTGATTAGTTGCGCTTTTCACACACTGGGAGAATTTCGCTCACGCCCATTCCCTTAAAGAGCAGATTCACCCAAATTACAACCTTACAACCGTCCAGCTGTGTGGATCATTTTAGTTTTATTTACCAAACGTTTGAGATTTCAGCCTCCACCTTAACACGACAGAGGTATACAAGCTAAACACACTTCCTAAAAGGGTCGAAGAAAACAGTTAGCCTTTTTCTAGTGGAATCAAAAAGTATTGGACAACAAAGTCAATATAGTCAAATTTCAAAAGAGTCTTGAGTCTGAACTAAGGCACAGCGGTGATGAGGCTAAATGCTAACATCAGCAGACTAACATGCACACAAGTTAATGTGCAAATGATTAGCAGGGATTTCCCTTAGACAGCATCTTAGTTTAATTAACTACAGCTGAGCAGGATAACAGGAATGTCCTTACGTATGCAGGTGATTTGGTCAAACTAAAGTACTGGACAACCACTAAGTTAGTAAGACACATCCTATAGAGTAGAAGTTTGTGTTTTGTTATTTATTTTCCTGGAAATTGCATCAAGCATTGCATCATTTATTTGGCACGTGGAAGGCCCCCGTTGTGAGCTTATGTTAAACATTGTTGAACTGACCCTTTAAACACCAAACGATAATCTCCTTTATGCTCAGTTTCATCCCTTAAATCGTGAATTTGAGTGCCGTAAGTCTTTTCTGGGCCTGTGTGAAACTGAATACCAAAGAATGATGTGATTAATGATGTCATTGTGGGTCACTGTGACCATTGTGATTTCCTGGAAGCAAGGAATGAAATGGAGGCTCACGCCCTCTAGTGGAATGAACTCACGCCTCTCTCCTCTCCTCTCCTCTCCTCTCCTCAACTCTCCTCTCCTCAACTCTCCGTCACGTACAGGAGCTAAATTCCCCATTAAATGGACGGCCCCAGAGGCAGCTCTGTACGGCCGCTTCACCATCAAGTCAGATGTCTGGTCCTTCGGGATCTTACTCACAGAGCTTGTCACCAAAGGCAGAGTGCCCTACCCAGGTGAGTGACAGTGACACCACACACACACGCACACCACACACACACACACACTCCGGATGTGGGCAAAAAAAATAATAAACGTGAGGTCAAGGTGGCGTCTGAGGGCGGTGATTCACGGCCGGAGTTATCACCTATCCCGTCTGTCAGTAGACTACAAGCTGGCGTTCTCGTTAATGTCGGAGGATGAAGTGAAGCTGTCAGACATTGTCTGCACTGGTTGTTTATGCCTCTGCAGGGGGAATAGTGACATCCACACACACACACACACACACACACACATTTGAGATTAGATGAGACCATCTGGTGGAGGACGATCAGGAGATTGAACACCACTCTTGTTTATAACCATCTGCCAGACTGATATTGCCCCGGGGAGCAGTGCCTGTAGTGTTTTGCACCACCTTCACACAGCTCCACTGTCGATCAGATGTAGCCCTGAAGCTACTAATACGTTAGTCCATTGAGAGAGAGATATTTTTCAATAAAGTTTAAGATTGAGACAGACGTGTACACTTTCTTCTGCCAAATCACAGGCTACCATTATATTACCCAATGTTGTAGTTGACGGTTTCACCCCTGGAGCAAAGGTGCCATCAGAACCTTTTTAGAAAAGGGCCGGCACAAAAAGTGCTGGTCAGATGTGTGATTGTTGTCTATCTGTTGTCGTCTACCAAAGCGCTAACTTCAACCGATCAAGATCAAGAGTGTGAGAGTACGACCACTAGCGGAGCCAGTTGGTGAATCAAACTCTTAAAGAAATTCGTCCAGAGAGGAGCGAAAACATTATTTCTGTCCAGAAAAAGCTCCATTCTTTGTTTTTCTTTCAATGTCATAAACAGATGCTAAAGCAGCTATGCTAACCTCTTGAGGAGCCACCATTTTAGCATCTATACTGCGCCTTTAGCTGCTGTCTCGAGTGAATGAATTTCTGGTGTCCTGAGGTTGTCAGGCAACAAGCGGGGACTTGGTGCACTCAAGCTGTTGTTCTACAAACATGGTGCTACATGATCATTTGTGCGTTTTGGAGATGCTGGCAAGTGGATTTTGTTACCTTCAGGCAGAGCCAGGCTAGCCGTTTCCCACTGTTTCAAGTTTTTCTGCTAAGCTAAGCTAATCTCCTCCTGGCTGTGGCAAAGTTATCGAACTTATATGAGAGCGGCGTCCATCTTCTCATCTAAGTCTCAGCAAGCAAGCGAATACTCATATTTCCCAAAATGTGGATCTATTCTATTAACTATTTAGATGACTATCACTCAAAAAAGACAAATATTCTCTGGTTTGAGCTTCTCGAATGTTAGCATCTGCCTCTTTTCTCTGTTGAAGACTTTGTGATGGGCGCTTATCTACGCTAAAAACCTCTATTGTTTGAAAAAAATAACTGTAAAATACATCAATAAAGAAACTTCAAAAAGTTATTTAAAAAAGTGTGATCAAGACCTTTCTGCCTCCTCCTCAGGCATGGTGAACCGCGAGGTGCTGGAGCAGGTGGAGCGAGGCTACCGCATGCCCTGCCCCCAGGGGTGCCCCGAGTCCCTGCACGAGATGATGAAGCTCTGCTGGAAGAAAGATCCGGACGAGAGGCCGACCTTCGAGTACCTCCAGTCCTTCCTGGAGGACTACTTCACATCCACAGAGCCACAGTACCAACCTGGAGAGAACCTATAGCCTGCCTGGACTGTACGTGCTACGTATCCCTACGCCTGGGAGCGGACCTTCTTGACAACATGAGCTCTTAATTACATGACTGGAAACTATGATAACCAGTCGCATAAACCACTACATGCTCTACCCATTCTTGATTTATTTTTTTTATTTTTTTCGTTTTGCTCTCAGCGTCCACCATTTAATTTTTTGTTTTCAATCATGGTACTTACGCAAGTTTTAGCTGTGTGAAATGATTTTTAATGTGGATTTGTCACCGCGTACAATAATGACGCTAGCAAGAAGGAACAAAGTCATTTCAGTTCCGTGTATTGCTGTGAAGTAAGCTGTGATAATGCCTCGCGTTCGAGAAAAACACGTCGTGGAGCACGGTAGTCCAGCTGTCGGGCTTTTAACGTGGAGATTTCACGCTCCGCTCGCCTCCAAATTGTCTTCTTTTGTGGTGAATTGGTAAATTATGCATCAAAACAGTTAATTATTAACAGAGATAATATATTAAACTAACAGGGAGAAGCTCTCAGGGGACTGATGATCTTCACCACAGTCCAATTGACTGATTATTTAAAAGTAAGAAACCCACACAGCTTTACTTTAGTCACATTTCATCAGCTGCAGTGCAATTTTTTACATCGTGAGTGAGACTGTGACATGGTCTTTTACAATGCATATTTTTATATCATGTTCGTCTGTGTTCCTTTGTTATCATATGAATTTGTTACCACACTTCATTCATATCACGTGGACGTGGTATTATAGCTTCATTTGAAGACTTTCCCGACGATCCATCATCTCTGCTAAGACTTCAGCCGTAACTCCTTCTGTCTCTCGGTGCACAGGTTGTATAATCTCACTGTGATCACGGCACAGACATGCTCACACAAGGACAGTCTGTGTGACGGGTCAGAGAGTTAAACAGTGATGAAACTTGAGGACTTGTGGCTCCGTGCCGAGCCAGAATGACACTTCATCTGACATTTACCCCAAACAAGGACGCATGAAGACTTTTAACGGCTGCAGAACTCTTTCTGAAAGTAGGACTCATGATCGAAGCCACCAAATAAGTAGAAACAACCATTTTATCTTCTAAAATGTGACTGATGAAGAACTTGAGACTCTTTTGTCTGCAAAGACTATTTGTATTGCAGTCTTTTTTACAGTGATTCTATCTTTGCATTTCGCTCCCGTACAGACTCAAGGGGACAACATTATAGTGGGAATGACATTAATTGACGCCTGAGCTTGTAAAGAAGGGCTTTGTATATTATAAAATCCTCATTTTATAAGATTATTAATGAAATGGGCAAGATTGCAAAATGTATTTGGGGAGGGAGGTAGTGGGCGGTATAGAAGCCCAATTCTGCCAATAAAGGAAAAAATTATGAAAATTTAGCCCTGATGAGAAGAAAATCCCAGGGTAAGTCATGATTATTAGATAGATGGTTAAATGTAAGAAATAATGAGATAAATAATCACTTTTTACCATATTTTCATTTTCCATTTTCATCCATATTCAATTTATTAATCTAAATTATAATTTTTTTTAGATTTGATTTTGTATGTCATAATTCAGATTTAAGATTAAAATTGTGAGATGAAAAAAAATAACTATGAAAATTAGTCATTCCATGTCAGAAATTATGTGTCTCTTATTATGACCTTTCTCATAATTTAGATTTAAGATTAAACAGTCAAAATATTGAGATTAGAAAAATCGAAATTATTAGACTAAATGTATAACTTTTTATCTCATAATTTTGAGTTTTTAATCACTTGTGATTTTTATGTAATAATTTAATTTTCATCTCATAATTAAGACTTACTTTGGGAATATTTTCTTCATCTAGTTTAGTTTTCATGGTAAATGTAACGTTTTCTGTTTTTTTTTTTGGCAGGAATGGGCTTCCGTAGCTCGGACATTCATTGAGTGAATTTGTACAATAAAGACGTGATTTTACAGTTCCGCACTGTTTTTATGAGTCAGGTGTCTCTTTAAATATCACGAGGGGGGAAATGTGTGAGCCAATCACAGGCTTGGGTGGGCGGGGCATCGCTTCCTAGAGGAAACCAAGAGGAGTCACAGGACCGCTTCAATGTCTGCGAGGAACATGGTGCACACAATAACAAATGTGACGGTCAGGGACGTCAGGTTCCCGACGTCTTTGGAGCAACACGGCTCAGACGCGATGGTAAGCGACCACCTGGGTTCATGCATCGTGTTCACACCTGCAGTCACGAGTTAACTTCCCCTTCACTGTCACCTGAACTTTCCACACTGCAGCACACCGACCCGGATTACTCCACCGCGTATGTGGTGGTCGACACCGACTCCGGCCTGAAGGGCTTCGGCTTCACGTTCACTCTGGGAAAAGGCACAGAGATAGGTGAGGTTCAGACTGGAGGAGATGAGGATGAACACAGGAAGAGAACCAACTGCTACTACTGTTATTATTCTTATTTTATTGTTATATTGCATTCACTGTTAGGGCATCTGCAGAGACAGAATACAGTGCATTGTAGGGAAAGAAGGAAAAAGTAGTGCATTATTAAAGGAATATTGCATGACAGATACTGACAACTCCACATAAATGCCAACTGCATGAACTCACACATACAAATATGTACGTGCACATGTCTACACACCCCTACATGTAGACTCACAGGACTGTCAGCTGGATCTGGAACTGGCCCCCACTTGTTTTCCTGCATCATGTTAGCAGCCTACTCCTTCATAATCACTTGCATTTTTATCATTTAGACTTTTTTTAATCTCGTCACTATGACTTTTATTTTACTTTTTATCTGATAATTTCAACTTTTTACTCAAAATTATGACTTTTTTTAAACTCGTGTTAACTTTTCTCGTCATTATAACTGTTCATCCAATAATTTCTACTTTTCAACTCATTATTTTGACTTCTTATCTCATAATTGTACTTTCCATCTCATTTCCACTTCATGTTTGATGATTTAGACTTTTATTCTTAGAATTTTGACCTTTTTATCTCATAATTACTATTTTTCTATCTCATAATTATGGCAACAACATATCAGTATCTTCATGGAGCAACTGACTCACCAAAAACATTAAGTGAGATGGCCTCATGTGTCAGACGGGAAAATACCCTCTGCCTTGTTAACCAAACTCATCTATCGGTAGATAAGGCCGTCCGTAAGCAATGATTAATTTTTTCTCTGTTCTGACTTGAATTGGATTAAAGTTTAAGGCACATGTTCACTTTTGCTGCTGCATTCAAGTGTTTCTAAAAAGCTCAGAATTTCAACTTTCTGGATTGCAATTCACAGTAATTTAAGACACATTGCATGAAACATCATATCAGCAAATCATAAATACCAAAATGGTACTATTTTACTAATAAAGTTAAGTCACAGACACAATATTCAACATGAATAACTATCTTGTACTCAGCTTGTACAACCAAATGAAAAACATTTAGATGGAGGACATACTATTTAAGAATGAAATGTTGCCTTTAGGTGTCAGAAAAGTGGTTTTGACTGTACTTGAAGCACTTCGACTACAACAGATTTCAAAAAGGTTTGATAAAGTTTGAGTTTGTTTGTAGCTTTTCGTCCTTTCACAGGCTGATTGTTGCTGACTGTCACCCTGCAGTGGTGTGTGCTGTGAGGGCCCTGGCAGGTCTGGTTGTCGGGAAATCCTTGCAGGAGATCGTGAGCGACTTCCGTGGATTTTACCGCCTCTTGACCAGCGATGGCCAGATGAGATGGGTAGGAGCAAGAGCAACTCTTCAGATACATTAAAGCTGTTTATAACTTTTGAAAAAGGTAAAGAAATATGAAAACAGTCTAGTTGTTGAAGTGGTTCAGAAGTGCTGAACTGGTTCATTAGACAACATTGGCAGCAAATTAGCAGAAATCTTTCAACTCTGCCCACAAGTTCTATTTTAATGCAGCTTTTACAGCCTTTGCCCACATCTCTGTTTCCATCAGGTCTCATTTTTGCTATTATTATTTTTTGCATTTTGCCTCTTTCTTTGATGCATACTTCAGATAAACCAATTTCAGTTCTGCCTTTGTAATGCTGAAGTCGTTGAGCCATGCAAGACCGGCTGCAGTGTTTGGGAGTTTCTCCCTTAAGAGCCTGAAAGTGTGTGATTAAAGAAATGGATTGTATATTTTTAACGAACATCAGAGCAAAGGTAATAGCTTCCGGTTAAAGCCAACGCCATCATTTCTTAAATGATTTTAATTTCAAGCTTCTATCCGCTCCAGAGGCTGAGAAAATATGTTTTCGAGCAAGTCCTCGGTTTTAGAATGCATTTTAAATAGACACTCACATGTCTTAAATCTTATGTCAAAGGTGACTTTGTATCTCTTGTCTGAACCAGTTAGGCCCAGAGAAAGGAGTGATCCACCTGGCCACTGCTGCAGTCCTGAACGCAGTGTGGGACCTGTGGGCGAGAGCGGAGGGCAAGGTTTGACACCATTATTTAATAAAAAAAAAAAAAAACAGCATTTCCTTCTTTCAGTCTGACACTTCATGACTCGCGCTCTGTTGTCATCTTCTCCTGCAGCCGCTGTGGAAACTGCTCGTTGACATGGTGAGTCACAGGACATGTAGATGTTTGATTTTACGCCTGGGATGTGATCACAGGGGAAACGGCGTGTCTCGTGTTTGTCCTTGCAGGATCCGAAGCAGATCGTCTCGTGCATTGACTTCAGATACATCACCGATGCACTCACAGAGGAGGAGGCTCTGGGTGAGATGTTTTATAATGTATAGTTTGGGGGGGAATGAAAACACATAATTTTCGAAAAGGAAAGCGGCAGACTTTTTCTGCCTCTCCTTTCTCATTCAGACATACTCGTGAAAGCTCGGGAGGGCAAGCAGCAGAGAGGTGAGCACACTAAAAATAGTCATTAATTACGTGGCTGAATGGGACTTCGCGGAACGAAATTGCCTCTTTAGAAACCAACAGGAGTGCTTTTAGCCTTCATAATCCGGCCCGGCACTCCATGATTGCTCTATTAGAGCACACTTCTCCTCGAGTGTTTATTACCTGTGTGGACTGTTTCTTCTGCCTGCCAGAGGATCAGATGCTGAAGGAGGGTTATCCTGCCTACACCACCTCCTGTGCATGGATCGGATACTCAGACGAGCAGCTCAAACAGGTCTCTGCGCTATAAGTGCTGGACAAAACATATTCAGATAACACTTGTATATGACTTAACTGTGTGTTTTCTGCAGCTCTGCACGGATGCACTGAAGAGCGGCTGGACTAAGTTCAAGGTGAAAGTCGGCGCTGATCTAGAGGACGACACGCGCAGGTGCCGCCTCATAAGGCAAATGATCGGACCCGATAACGCTTTGGTGAGGTCGTTTTTTTTCGCCCCTGTCATTATACTTGCATCAGGAAACGGCAGCATACTGAAGTGTTTCTGTGTCAGATGATTGATGCCAACCAGAGATGGGACGTATCCGAGGCCATCAGCTGGGTGTCCAGCCTGGCGGAGTTCAAACCTCTGTGGATCGAGGAGCCCACGAGTCCAGATGACATCCTGGGTCACGCTGCCATCTCCAAGGTAAGTTTGATTTTTCCAGCCGGCTTGTGTGTTGAAGATGTGTACAGACGAATAGGCCTCTGAGCACGGACATGTAAAAGGCCCTCACCAGGGAAATAAAGGAACAAAACATCCAGAATGAAAGAGACACGAAACAGGACTTGTTTTACCTTTTGTAGATACATTTGTGTCTGTCGGTGGCTGTCTTACGTGTCTTAGAAGTTATTTTTGTATTTTATTGTAGTCATTTTGCATCCCTTTGTAGTTATGTTGTGTTCCTTTGTGTTTTGTTGTCTCTGGTAATTTTGCATCCCCTTGTTTTAGTTGTTTTGTGTCTTAGTGGCCATTTTGCGACCCTTTGTACTCATTTGGCATCCATTAGTAGCCATTTTGCGTCTCTTTGTGGTCTTTTACATCACTCTAAATGTATTATGTGTCTTTCTGTGGTGATTGTCCGTCCCTTTTCTGTCTGTGTGTTCACTTTCTGGCTGTTTTGTGTCTCTTTTTCTAATTATTCTCATTAAAAATACTATTTTTTCTTCACGTTGTGTTGGTTTTAAATCTTTGGCTTAATTTTGCATCCCTTGTAGTAATACTGCATCCCCTTGTGGTCATTTGCGTCTCTCTTTGTTTTATCCTTGGTGATTTGGTCATTTTGCATTCTTCAAAGTAATGTTGCATCCCTTTTTGGTTCTTCTGTCTCTGTTTTTGAAGTTTAACATTGTGGTAATTTAGGATCCTTTTGCAGGAATAATGAATTCCTTGTTGGTCTTTTCTGTCTCTTTGTGGTCATTTTGCGTCACTTTGTGGACGCTTCATATCTTTTTTTGTGCCTGCGCCTGCTCTCCTTTAAAAGATGCTTGACTTTGTTGTTTCAGGCTTTGGCGCCACTCGGGATCGGAGTGGCAACAGGAGAGCAGGTTAAAGCCAAACTTCTGTTCTAGCATACATATGACTCACTGATTATTTATTGATTAATAGTTTCTAGTTGGGCCACTGTTTCCTCTCCAGTGTCAGAACAGGGTGATGTTCAAGCAGTTCCTCCAGGCCTCGGCGCTGCAGTTTGTCCAGATAGACAGCTGTCGGCTGGGCAGCGTCAACGAGAACCTGGCTGTGCTGCTGATGGCCCACAAGTTCCAGGGTAAAACTCAAGATATGACAGTAATCGCGCAAGAGTCATATGTGGAGCACAAAAAGTGACAAATGGGAGTAAAAGGTTATCAGACGAGTCAAAAACATTGTGTGTACTGCTGTTAGATGTGTTCAGTTTTATATTCCTGGATACATCTGATAACCTTTTACTGCCTCTTTTCAGTTTCAGGGCTCCTTAGCGTTAATATTTGTATTAAAGTGTCTACAATACACTCACTACTTTGTCTTTTCCCCAGTGCCAGTTTGTCCTCATGCCGGAGGAGTCGGTCTCTGTGAGCTCGTCCAGCATCTGATTCTGTTCGACTACATCTGCGTGTCTGGAAGTCTGAGCAACCGGTGAGAGTCGGATCTGTTTTCGTCTGCAGTTAAAGCTTCTCGCCTTAACACATCATAAGCAGCGCCTCTCTTTCACTGTTATTACTTTGCCTCTCCAGAATGTGTGAATATGTCGATCACCTTCACGAACACTTCACCAGCCCTGTGGTGATTCACGACGCCCACTACATGCCCCCCAAGGTAAGCGGAGCTACAGATGCCGGCTGTGAGTTGCTGAACAAAATCTCTGCATTACTCTTAAACAAATGTTCCTCCTTGGGCTGCTTGTTTTGCGCTCACTGTGCCTCTCGTTTCCAGGATCCAGGATATTCTTGTGAGATGCTGGAATCATCGTTGAAGAAGCACCAGTACCCTGAAGGAGACGTATGGAAGCAGCACGTAAACAGCTGACTCGATACTAAGACTCACTTCAATCAAGTGAAAATGGATTATAATCATTAGCTGTAAAGATTTTACACTCAGATTATGACTTTTGGAATATTATGTGGGATAGAAGATGGGTGATCGGAGCCGTACTAAGATTTGAAAGAATTTATACTGTAAACTCAATGTTGCAGAAAAATACTATTACATGGGTGACATATTTTAATAGTAGACAACACTGTACAAGAATTAAAGGGAAAAACTCTTAAGCCCTCCTTTATATAGTATTTATAATACTGTCTGGTTGAACACTCGGTTCTGATTGGCTGCAGGGTGTCAATTAACTTCTTGAACGCCTCGTCCCGGTAGGTGTCCACGTCTTGGACTCAGAGTTTTGAGGCACGTTCCCGGTAACTTGAGCCACTTATGGCCACTTTTTTTCAAGTCTGCATTTCTGCAAATTTACCTTTCATCTGGTATAATTAACTGTATGTGTTGTGCTTTGTCCCTTTTTACATAAACAGACAATCAAAGTGTGTTTTTCTGCCAGCTTCCTGTTGGGTCAATAACAGTTCTGTACAAATCAAGCTCACACAAATTAAAGATCTTTATTTACAAATTAGATATTATTTAAAAAAAGAAATGAATCACATGTAACTGGCAGTAGTTCAACTACAGAAAACCTGACATAGTGGAGATTACGACAGAAGAAAACACTTTTCCGTTAGAACTCAATGTGGTTTAAGTGTCAGGTCACCAAATCTGAATAAAATTAGTCACCGACCGCCCTTTTGTGATTTGGATGAACTGAGCCTTTCAAGAAAATGGGAGTGAAAGACACAGACGTGTACCTGTAGATCATATGATAAGAGATTATGTAAAGCATTTATCATATTTAATGTCAAGTGTTTCTACACAGCCATCTGCATCTTAATGGTGGGATGAGGGTTGTAGTCGCAGATCTCGAAGTCCTCTGCACGGAAGTCATCGATACTCTCCACCTGTCTCAGGATCTTCAGCTTGGGGAAAGGCCGGATCTCCCTCTGAAGCTGCACATTCACACAGATGGGGCTTGTGTTAAGTTTGAAATCAATCGAGAACACGGAGACAAGAAGACATGTCTTCAACTGACCCACCTGTACTTTGAGGGGTTCGATGTGGTTGACGTAGATGTGAGCGTCTCCCAGAGTGTGAACGAAGTCGCCAGGCTGACGGGACAGAGTAAAAAAAGAAAAGACGTGAGGTGATGAAAAACACAGTAACACTCCAAATAAGAGCTTTGACAGAAGCACTTACCTTGAGTCCTGTGATGTGTGCGATCATGTAGGTGAGAAGTGCGTAGCTGGCAATGTTGAACGGCACCCCGAGGCCCATGTCACCTGAGCGCTGGTACAGCTGACAGGACAGCTCGCCGTCACACACGTAGAACTGACACAGGGCGTGGCAGGGGGGCAGAGCCATGGAGGGCAGGTCTGCCAACAACATCGGACAGATTTAAAATGCTAGAACCTCACTGGTAACAGATTTGAAGATCTCAAGAGTTTGCTCATGCTTCACCTTTTGGGTTCCAGGCGCACATGATGATCCGTCTGTCCTCTGGGTTCTTCTTGATGGTGTCGATGACCTTCTGCAGCTGGTCAACTCCTTGTCCCGTGTAATCTGTTGGAAAAAAGATGATTTTAGACATGAGGCACAGTAATCAGGCTAATATGAATCCATTTAAGGAGCCAAAAACTCATTTTTTCTTGTGCATCCTTGCCAACTCAAGCTCCAGTTTACTAAGTTTTTACAAAAAGCATCCATTAAAAATGCTCAATAATACTTTGTGTGCATGATGATCCAGCCAACAGCTTTTTCCAAACGACTTTGTTTGTACAACTAAATCCACTTTTAGTTACCTCAAGATTAAAGAGAAATGGAGACTGGAGATTACTACTCGCACTCAAACAACGCACAGTAAACCGGGTGTGGCTGCGAGATGCTGTACCTGCATGCATGTTTGTGTACTCTGCACCAAAGTGCCTCCACTGGAAGCCGTACACAGGCCCCAGGTCGCCTTCCTCCCTGTCGGTGAACCCAAGATTGTCCAGGAAGGCCCGAGAACCGTTGGCTTCCCAAATCTTCACCCCTTTCTCGGAGAGCTCTTTGGCATTTGTTGACCCCTGAAACCACACAATAAAGAACTATCAAACAGCAAATCAGTGTTATTTAACGCACAGACAGATTTGGTGCACAGGAACTTGCCATTCTGACTGGGGGGGGGTCATCAAATCAATCATGTCTTCTCAGTCACCTTTTTGTAGCCATGTGCATCATTTCTGGGTTTTAGAGACATTCATGTCTGAGATTTCTGCATCTGATCCATTACAGGGGGAGTGAATACAACTTTTTGGTGTGCTAAATAATTTAAGATGTAATGTCCACAGTTTTATTGAGGTCCATTTCAGTTTTCTGGAGAGACACT
>OMLP01016923.1:6963-52761 GCA_900302685.1 Spondyliosoma cantharus
CCCCCCCCCCCACCAGACCTCAAGTTTAACCCAGAATGGCAGCAAACATCCACTCCGAAGTGTCCTTGAGCCACAGGTTGCTTCCCTGACCGTAGGGAAGAAAAACATGTAAAACTAGATTGGCACTCAGTAGAGCGCATACCTCCGCTAAGACCCAATGCTCCCCTTTATCCACATGAAATTGTACTCAGTCATAGATACCAGTCACATGAATATACAAACCAACCAACCAACCAATAAATGGACACAGGTGAAAACATAAACTCCTTGTTGGAGGTAAAAAAGAGAATCTCCCCATTCGAGTTATAATCATTGTGACAGGCAGCATGAATCCATCAACTTCGAAGAGCAAATTAAAGCCTTCAAGAGAACCTCATGGATGAGAAATAAATGATCCATGAAGTTGGACATTAAAGGACACAAACATCTGGTCTGTTCTTCCAATCAAACTACACTCCATGCTCTGTCAACCTTCATTTAGAGGAGAGCCAACCATGGACGGAGCCCCATCTAGTGGATTCAATATAGAAACTCAATCTGGGAACATGGAATTAAACTTTGTAAGGACTAGAGATTTGGACTCAGGCACAAGTCGACTCAATCACTATTTTGTTTTTTTTGGCAGAAAATAAATTACGGGTTTTTTTTTTTTTTTTATTGGGATGAAATTAAGAAATAAGCTTTTATAAACTTTTAGACTCTACTTGGGACTTGACTCGCCTTAAAGGTGCAATATGTAAGAATTTTAGTTGAAAACATTCAAAGTTGAATACAATTATCAACAGCATGTGGAGAAACAGTTTTGAAATTATGATGAAGCTAGCATGCTAACCAGCTAGCCCTGGTGGCTTGTCCCCCCGTCAGCGGGTAATGTGCCAGTGGAAGCGACGTCAATCCTCCAGTGCTCCAAGCTCACAGTGCGGACCACCAGCTGCACAGCTAACTGAGCTAACTAGCCATCAGCAGCTACATTTAGCAGCAGTTAGCGGTTATTCTGTTGACATGCTGGCCCGTTTGTTTTGAACGTGACATCAACTGTGACTTGAATTTATTCAACTTGCCAAGACAAAGCGATTTAGCACTTGCTTTAGTCTTGGAAGGAGATACAGAATAAAACTAATTGATTATTTTCACTGTCCAATTATGTGCAGTTTATTTTCTTGATTAACCATTTGGTCGTTAAAAAGTCCAAAATTGTGAAAAATTCCTGTCGCATTTTCTGAAAGCCAAATATGATGTCCTCCAATTTTCTTGTAGCAAATCCTCACAATCATGAAACTGGAACCAGACGTTTTTTCCATTTTTGCTTGGATTAATTTTCAAATTGATCGACTAATTGAGTTAGATTTTTTCACCATGAGTCAGATGAAGTCCTAAACGCTGCTGTCTGCTTCATGTCAGGTCAGGGCCCAGATACAAATCACATTAAAAAAGTATATTAAACGACACATTTGTTTGCATTGGCTTATATTAGAATGTGTGATTTGAATGGCCCAAAGCTTAAGTGATATTTTACACTGACAGGATGTACTCGTACAACAAGCTACCAGTTAGACTGCCGGTTAGACTGGCATCAAACCTTTGCCAAAACAATTGTAAGTTTATATGTCCTCAAACCCTGATGTCTACTCTTTGTTCACAGTAGTGAGATAAATGGGTCTCAATTCTTTCTCCACGGACAAACTTTTCTTATCAACAGAATCAGTGTTTTTTTTTCTCAATCACCAATTAAAATAAATGTGTTTCATAATGCTCCACTCTGGACCTGACGCAGGGTGTAATCTGCAAAGTAGCCAGTAACTACAAATATCAAACAAATATGAAATTGAGAGTGAAATACTATATTTTTTCTCGAGTAAAATTTACTTTTAAAGTAATAATAATAAATAAATATAAATAATAATTTAACACAATATCTTTATTTTTACTCAAGTGTAAAGGACCCTTTTACAACACTGTCTGTCGCAAGCTCGCTCCGCACCCGGTGGTGTCGCTGTTGCACCGTTTCGACGTCCGCTACCGTCATTCAACGCCACGAAGAAGAAAGAGACGCTTGTGATGACGAAGAAGAAGACGACGACGACGACGCCGGAAAACGCCATTTTGTTGTTGAACAGGACCAGCGGCGAAGGATCGAGAAGCAATACTAAAAGGTATCTATAAATATTATTTGGAGACATTTGATATTGGTATGTCATTGATATTGATTTCATTTAAATAAGGATGGAGCGAAGGAGCCTTTTGGTTTCTTTATAGTGACACTTTCCTCTGAGTTGTGGAAGATTGAAGCCGGACACCTGGGACAGTTGGTTAGCGGTTTCCTTAGCAGTTTAACTTTAGCACGACTGTCATGAGGAAGTTTTTAACATTTTACGTCTAAGTATGAACTCATATTGAATAATAGTCCGATAAATTATAAGACCGTTTCATCTTTGTGCGTACGGGGTTATGTTTCTGTGCGCTGTTTTGGTTAATCTTAACGTTCATTATTGTTTCCTAAAAGATCTAGCTAGCTAGCTAGGCTAGGAGGAAACGTTAGCTAACATTAACGAGCTTCCATTTGGGTACAGCGCTAACGCCAACTCCTCTTCCTGCTCTGTGGCAAGCAACCTAAACGCTAATGTTAGTTCACTGATAATGCCAGTTTAAAGATATTTAATTACCCAACCACAGACTAATTCACCGTTACCGATAAGGGATATCGGAACAAGTACACTTCATTCAAAGTACCTGAGTGTCAGCAAATGTGTACGTTAACTTGAATTAGGTGATGGTAAAGATGTCGATGTTGGCATATTGTTTTGAGGGTGGATTCAAGTGACCGAAGTAATCCAAAGGATCAGTTTTTGTGCTAAACAGATGATGCCTTTTTAATTTATGTATGTGCTGTAAATGTAGGTTGTTTTCTTAGTCAATAAAGAAACGCTACATTTTTACATGCCACCCTATGTTTTCACAAGGTTTTAAATGCTGTCTGACTGTGAATACTTATTCTGTAGTGCAATCCAAAACCTCGATGACTACTTCCTTAATCTTGTTGCATTAACAAGAACCAGTCATTCATGTTTACTCAAAGGAGGGGCTGTTTAACAGCGCATCCTCGTGTGTGTAACTCATGCCTTACCCTAAATGACAGATCGAGAATTTGACTATTAAAATACGAAATTATGTTAAGTATTAATGCGGGTGGGAAAAAAAGTCAGATAATGTATATATTCCCAAAGAAAAGTATTAACATATGTGAAAATCACACACAATCTGGTCATCTGGTCACAACTGTAGTTATGTGAAAGGAGAATGAATCAGTTCTGCAAGCAAGTTGATATACAGGACCAGCTCTACAAGGTTTAGGATAAGGGTTTTGTTGACTGTTCAGTGAGATGACTGTAACATTCTCAAGTTGAAAAATCACAAAATTCAAATGTTAAAAACATCATGTGTGTAATTCATTGCACAAGTCAAGCAGAATCAGGACTTTATTTGTCCCTCTCCATTCACTACTATACATATTTTTTTCCTGAAATAATGTCCCATGGTGTTCCGCCGGAAGGGACATAACTTCAGCTCTTGGTTGTGTTACCTGGCACGTGTCAAGGCTTCACTAAAGTGAACCCAAATTAGCCTCTGGTATAATACTGTTCCAAGTGCTCCTTGCCTGATCTTACTGTATTGTGTGTTAATAGATGTGAGCTAGGTCCTTTGTTGTGTGGCCATTGTATTTGACAGTTTTCCTCAACTGACTTATAATTTGCTGTGTTACATCACAGGGCTGCAGTTTACAGTCATCAGCCTTCATAATCTTCATAATCCTAAATGCAACAGAAAAGACTAGTCTTGTATTTACTTTAGCAAATTAAAATTCACTAAGCAAATCTTAATATCATATTGTTTGTTTACTTGATTATGCTTTTGCTAATTGCCTCCCACAGCTTTGTGTGTGGGATGTGTGGATTACTGAAAACATAATGGGGAGAGCAGAAGTGAGATTGTTTGCATGCTTTGTCATGCTGTCACCTGGATAAACAGGCCAGGTCTCTGCTATGTGTTGCACCAAAATGATTAATGTTGTCTTCAAGGTGTTCCTGTCTTTGGTCTGTTTTTTTTTTTTTTATTTTATTTTTTTTAATGTAATGGTCAATATGAGCATTTATTTGGCACATTTACAGTGTCATTAAGAATAATGTTCTTCTTAACATTATCTACTCCGTCTTTTTCGTGTTAAACCAAATCATAAATGCATCATAAAAGCTGAGGAAGAAGTTAGTTGTAGCCCTTTCATGTACTCTGAGCCTCCCTGTTAATGAATCCTTAGCATTTCACCACATTGCATTCTGACCACATGACTCCATCAGGTGGGGCAATGTGGTCAGAATGCAACCACGTGGTGAGAATGCAACCACATTGATATTACCACACTGTTTTACCTGCTATGTACACTCACAAGGAAATTATGTAATGTTGAGAAATCAGGCATGAATAAGGTTTTTACTTTAGAATTGTTAACTTGCTGGTGCTGTGTGCACATAAAATAATCTAGTTGAACCAGTCTGTATGCATTTCTTCAACCTCCTATAATGGTTTCAGTAAATGTCCTTGTAAGATTGGATTGGTGAGCTTGAAATTTGGCTGGCATATGATAAGCCTCACCTGCTGGCCATGAGTACATACTGTAGTGTCAGAAGTTATTTTGAAATATTGCATTATGGAGCTGTAGCAATTAGTCGATTGATACTAATCGCCCACTCTTTTGATGATCAATTATATGTTGCAGTCATTTTACAAGTGCAAATGTCATTGGCAGTTTCCACGTTCTTTGAATGTAAGGGTTTGCTGATTTTATTCATCATATATGATTGTGAACGGAAAGCCTTTGGGTTTTGGACTGTTGGTTGGAAAAAAATAAGCAATTTGAAGTACTTTGGCTAATGTGAAATTGTGATGAGCATTTTTCACAATTATTTGACATTTTATAGACTAAACCATTAATTGTGAAAATGTTTGGCAGATTAATGGACAATGAATATAATCTAGCAGCCAAGTGTTGTACATGGCTCTTTGATAACAATATAGAGGTGAGATAACAGTGTCATCTTTTTATTTATTCATCTGTTATTCCATTTTGCCAACCCTGGTGTCAGAACACAGTCAGTGCCACTTAATCAGTTTTTACATTCACACACTGAAATTTCCTGTTGCTCATCATGCAGTGAAGTGCTGCACTGTAGAGCCAGCTGTCAATATGGAGAGCAGCAGGCTGAGGTGTACAAAACATAGCCGGTATAGTAAAGAACAGAATCATTTTAATCTGCTTTATTTTAGCCAATACAGAACCATAAAGACATCCTGGAACACACCTGTAACTATTCACTGAATATCTATGGGTTTTGGGCTGTTGGTCCAACAAAAAAGTTTAATAGATGTCCACTTTGGTTCGGATTAATTGTGACACTTTATAAACCAGATATTTTAATTAATTGATCTGAATAATTTTCTCTGTTAATTAAAGGTGCAGTGGTGTACTGTACATATTCCTACACATCTACAGTTTAACTAAAAACATAATTGGTAAAATGCTAGTTTTGGTGTCTTCATCCAGAACTAAAACAAACAGGCTTTTTCCCTAGACTGGCCCTTTTGCATGTCAGCCAACAATCATGTAGAGACAGATCCGTGGCACACAATACAGTGATAGCAATTTCTTCACTGACAATAGATGCAGTTGTCCAGAATCCAACACAGCCAGAAAGCATGTTGTCATCTAACTTCCTCATACGTGCTGTTTCTGAACTGGAGGAATGTGCTCTCTTTTACTTAATGGTGCTCATCACAATTGCATTCTTAGGCTGTGCATTTAACACACAGCTGAGCAGAACAAGCTGAGGCATGCTGTCTGTAGTTGTCAACAAGCATTGTGTGTATAAGTCTTGAAACAATTGGAGTATAAGCTGGTGGTAGGTGGAGGAAAACCCACAGTTGGCCATTGAACATCTTGATGAATATACTGACAATAATGGTTGTTTATGTCCTGTTTTATTTTCCTGTCATTGATCATACTCATTAAGGATTTAGAATCTGCTGAGTGTTAGGGTGAGTCTGGACAGAAAATAAGGAAAATAAATGTGATCATTTAGAGCTTTAACCATTATAGTTATAAATTCTTTGTACTAAATTCTTTGGTACAAAAAACTGCATTCACTTTATCAGTTTCAGGTCTTTGTAAATTAAATACTTCATGTTATCTGACATTAAAGCATATAAGATTTTATGAAATAAATTTCTAATTTTAGAAATTGTATAGACTAAATGATAAGTAAACCAGGGCCTGGGCTCTTACTCATTCATAAACTGTGTAGGCTAACGTGACCGTACAGTACAAACAGACAGTGATGGAGGCTAAATGCAAGTGATTGCATTTGTCATCCAATCTGGCCTCTTGACCTCCAGTTTATGCGGTGTATTGTGTTGTGCAGCGGAGACACAGTAGACCTAACGGTCAGCTTTCATCCGCATACGTTTTTATGATTTTGGTTTGGTGTAGGCCTTTTATGCGACATGAGCTTCCAAAGCGGGAAAGTTACCACTTTGATTATCTTTCTTTCTTTGTAAGGTATCCATGCTTTTAGAGGCCTAAGCACTTAATATTGTTTGTCTTTCTCTAGGTGAGCCAAGATGGGGGCTTTTCAAAGCTTATTTAAAAATCTCTTTGGAAAGAAAGAAATGAGGATCCTGATGGTAGGACTGGATGCAGCTGGAAAGACCACCATCCTGTACAAGCTCAAACTGGGAGAAATTGTTACCACAATCCCTACCATCGGTGAGTCATCTCCTGCATCTTAATGAGAAATTTGCAGCTTACACCTAAGAGAATGGAAATAAACGAGCATACAGTGCAACAACTCCTCATCTCTTTATTTTCACTTTCATCTGCAGGTTTTAATGTTGAGACGGTAGAATACAAGAACATCAGTTTTACAGTGTGGGATGTCGGTGGTCAGGACAAGATCAGGCCACTGTGGAGGCATTACTTCCAAAACACACAAGGTGAGAGTCTTCCTGATGATTCTAAATCTCTTCAAGTCTGTTGTACAAGCTTTAGCTCAATGTTGGGCTAATGCATGTGGCGATCTTAATTCACTTCCTTTGTACAATCATCACCTCTTTTCCAATTTCAGGCCTCATCTTTGTCGTGGACAGTAATGACAGAGAGCGAGTTGGTGAGGCAAGGGAAGAGCTGATGAGAATGCTGGCTGAGGATGAGCTGAGGGATGCTGTGCTGCTTGTGTTTGCCAACAAACAGGTGAGTTTGACTCAGTTTTGTTAAAAAACTGGGAACTTGGTCTCCATCACGTGGCTATTGATGTGTGAACAAGGGTCTAGCCCTCTACTAAAGAAACAAAGATGGCAGCTGCATCATATAGAGTAGAGAAGTGGGCTTGTAACTGAAAGGTTCAGTCTGCAAATACTCAATAAATGAATCTTATAAACTTAAGAGTGTTCTATAGTTTGCTTCATCGGTTCTGTTCACTTCTTGAATCAAATGGTTAACTCACACCGTAGTTCTGTTAGTGACTTCAATCTGATATGGCAGTCTTTGAGCCACAGCTACGCCGTCAAACACGTTGACCTTGTTGGCCTCTGTCCTGGTCATCTGCTGCTCCTCTTGGTGTCACTCATCCTCTGAGCTGAGCTGAGCTGAGTCTCACTGGGCTTTTTACCGTCTGCAGGGCAGGCTGCTGCTGCTCTGCCACACAGCCTGTTCGCTCTACCTATGAGCACAGAGACGTTGCAGTTGCAACAGTGGTTGGTGTGACCATCGGGACAACCAAGGTTTACAATCCGCCATACTAGCTCTACCACTGGCTGATTGTTTAACAACCAACTAGACAAGATTGCCAGTGTGTTCTGATAAAATGGTTGAATTAAACTCAACCAAATTCACCTGGTCTTTATATTTATAAACGGAGGACAGGTCATTGATATCAAAAATTGATATCGACCAAAAATCAACTTTGCTGTTGTGATAGACTTTTCAGCCATATCGCCCAGGCCTAATACAAAGCTGTTTGAAAATCAGCAGTTATCGTTTAAATTAAATGTCGTGTTTTCTGCTCTTTCAGGACCTGCCCAATGCCATGAATGCAGCTGAGATCACAGACAAGCTTGGCCTGCACTCCCTGCGAAACCGCCACTGGTATATCCAGGCCACGTGCGCTACTAGTGGAGACGGTCTCTACGAGGGTCTAGACTGGCTTTCAAACCAGCTTAAGGGCCAAAAATGATCCATCACTCTACCTCCTGTCTGTCATCTCTGTCTGCAGTGTGATGGGAGGCAGCACTGGTCCTGGTCTGACTCTCCTCTACTTTCTTCTCTTTCATCTGGAGCGTTGGACTTGTTGGCCAGTGCTTCCCAGCATCTCTGTGTTCTGTGTGGGTGTGTTTGAATGACTATTTTAGGATGAATGAATATGTGTGTGAGCTGAGTGGGAGCAGCCCTGCTGTGCCTTGAAAACAGTTAACTCTCAGCACATCCAAAGGCACTGGTCTCAACAGCCACTCATTCAGTTTTTACATCTGCTAGTGACATTAAGGCCTTGTTGACTACAGTTAATTCACTCTGAGAAGCCACACAGTGTAACCGTGTCATGTTTGATACAATAAAGTACCTGACATCCCAGAGCAGTTCACATTCTTTTGAAAATTATGAGTTTTGGTGATGACTGCTTCAGTTTCTCTCAACAGTTCAACTCTTCAGATTCTTAGTTTAAAGGTGCACTATGTAGTTTAAAGGAAGACATTTTAATTGGAAGCACACTGATTTTTGTTATGCCTAAATAAAAAAAACATAAACTCTTGGTTTTCATGACTGAATAAACAGACAGACTTTAAAGGACAATACAGTCTCGTACTGTTTTACTTTGTTTATATTTGGTGAACCCTGACACATTTTTAGCTTCAAACAGTGTTCTGGGGACCTTATTTTCCTCTGAGAAAAGCTTGTTTATTCATAAAAAGAAAAAAAATATATTTAAGTGTGTATCATATCATTTATTTTATAAATATTCTGAGCTTGAATTTCTTGTAACTACATAGTGCCCCGTTAAATCTTCCTGTTAATGGTCAGATTTTATTCAGAATTGGTTCCTGTAGATGAGTTTATCCCCCCGTCATGGTTTTGACTAATATTTATTTTCATGGAGATTAAACTATCTGTCATATCTGGGTCTAGAAAAGGCAACAAATGCTTCATGTTTAAATCATGTGGGGGATCTGTCAAGTGTGGCACCATTGGTGAATGTGTGAGTTTCAGCTACATCCAGTCCACTAAAACAGTGAGGCCTTTTTAGAGTTGCTCCCACTCTGGCTTTTTAATTACTAATAGTCTCTCTCTTGTATGTTGTTCTTTCAGTAAGGGTCTGTTTTTTTGTTGTTGTTTTTTTACGTTACTGTAAATGTACTTGACCTGGTTTATTTAAGCGTGAGCTGACGTGCCAGGTGTGCAGTCTTTTGAGTAAAATGCTCTCGGGACCAATTGGTTGCATTCAGAAAGGGCTTGTTGTGTTCGGTTCAGTTTTGGATTTGCCCGCCTCCTTTATTCTTGTGAGGACACACGTGCTCTTGAACAAATTGTCAGCGTTGTGATAGACGGTACAGGTGAACTGGAAGTGTTTGCGCTGGCCTGCTGTAAGAATCAGCACTGTAAATGCTTCCTCTATGCTTCAGGCTTTATGGTCTTGTTCCTACATGTAGCTCGGGCACTTCCCCTGGGGTTATTGACATCTCCCTCTGATGCCATTTGCACAGCCTCATCAGCTTGAACAGCACAGACCTATGTGAAGACTGCAGTTTATCCATCAGCCTTTGCAAAGAACTTCAACAGTAACCTTTCATGTTGCTCTAAACCAGCAGTTTAAGTGTGCAAGTATGAATGTTGCAACAGTTAACCCAGTAACAAGACCATTTCCAACATATCCATTCCCTCTAAGGCTCTTCTATCATCTTGAACTGTGCACTGTCCTGACTGAATGAACACTGACCTCTAAAGGAATATTAATTTTCCCTTTTTTTTGTTTTGTTTCTACAACTGGACATTTAGGTGTTTTCTTGGAAAAGTTTGAGTAACTGATTGACTCTTCTTTTGGTCTTTCTTTGTCCTTGGTATGTTAAGTAAACATCTGTAGAGTTCATAGGATAAGTGACATGATCTGGTATGCAGCAAGAATTACAAATGTGTATATAATCTGTAAGAAAATGTATTTTAACTTGACATCCACCTACCCTTGTTCAGATGTGAAGCTTTAATTTTCAAGATCGTTTCTGTACAAATGACAAGGTATGTGCATATGTATTTCTTGATTACCTTTTGCGCTTTTTTAAACTCATCTTGTAACATCTGATAAATGCACTATAATAAAGAGATCTCTATTGTACATCTCCTTCATTGCCTTTTCATTCACATGAAATGTATTCATATGAGAAACGAACGTCTGCTCAGTGATGAATGTCATCCATTGAATTCCTTTACAGTGCAGGCTGCTCAATTAATCAAAATATGACTGAAATCGCAGTATAGCTAAATGCAATCGCCAAATTGCAAGAAGCTGCAATTTCTTTTGATTAATGTAGAATGTGTGAGACAATGAAGCGCTGCAGAGATGTCCTGGATCACAAATGTTCTCCTGATGTAAGAAAACATGTTTGTTTGGGGAAGACTCCAACAAACGTCACATCATCATGATTTTTCTCTGTTTTATTTTGTCGTGCAAATTAAAAATTGTGGTGCAAAAATGATGTTTCCCATTAAATCCCATTGCAATGTACAAATAATTGCTATTGTTGGAGATTCTCTGTCATCGGTCATGGTTGTTCTGGTGTGAGATCAGAGTTTCAGAGTCATTTACGGTTGTTTCCTACAATGTAGCACAGAATTATTATTATCACCAGATCGTATTCACCCTCTTTATGGTTTAGTTGGACAACGTCAGACTGAGATTACATTTTAAGGCAAGCTCACATAATTTAACATGCCAATATTCCTAATCTTATATTAAATAATGTAATGGATGAATATTCTGCTCACATTCAGTTTAAGTAGCGTTTTGATAACAGTCTATCATTAGGATATTAATTTATATTTATACATGTAAATGGCAGTGAAAAGAACTGTTTAACTATAGATTTTAGCTGTGACCACGAGAAAACAATAAACAGGAACTTTCATTAACCATCTGTTTACTCGAGCTTCTCTTTTTGAAAATCAATACACTCAGAAATGTCAGGATGAAGAGCAGGTCGATACAGATATATGGATATTCTTTAATAGACTAAGGTAACCTAATGCTGAACTGACTGGCTGCGACCACTGGAGGGCATTGAGCACTTCTAAATACACACAAGTATGTCAGAGAGGAGGACGCCTCCTGCATTGACTTTCAAAATTAACTAATTTTAAAAACGGGAAATGATTCACCAGAACGGTAACTATACTCTCCGTCGTCAGCAGGCAGACTCAACTCCACACCAGGACACTGATATTAAAGGGGCCCTTTATTGATACGTTCACTACAAAAACAGATTCTACAGTTGTTATTTGTGATTTTCACTCTAATAATGCAGTGAACGTGCACTGTGTCAATATGTTTAATGATGTCAAATGTCGAGTGTGTTAAACTGAATTCTCCATGGCTTCAAAATGCACTTTTAGTGAGATCTTCCTGCTCTGGACTTTACGCAAGACCATGTCGACGGGATTATTCCAGGATTTAGAGCTGGGAATTAGATGACATCAGATATTTGAAATGATCCATCCAGCTCCAGATCAAACACCAGAGACACTAAATGTGAGCCATCTTAGACATTTTTTCCCTGACACAAGTGGTTTAAGGTACAGCTTGTACTAGGTTAATGAAGACTGTAGTCCCAGGGGACAGAGCTGGACAGATGGTGACGCAGTGAACATGAGGGTCTTCTCCTGACGATCCAATAGCCTGCAGACCCCCATTCACCCTGTTTTTTCCGCTCCATCTAGATTTCAGGTGGCCGATTCTCCATAGAGTTGTTACCTTGGAAACAGCACCTTATGTATTTATAGAGAGAGGCTGAGTAGACACAGGGAGCAGGAGACAAGACGTGGACTGTGATACAGTGCAGAGGGATGAGGGAGTGGCTCCACGTTTATTTTGCCGTGGCTCTTTAATTGAACAGAGGTCAGCCTGTGATCACATCCCTCCTCCGATTGCACTGGCTGCCAGTTGTCCTTTACGTCTGAGCTACAAGACGTGATCCGGCAATGTTTTTATATGAAAGATCCTGATTTGTAATTCAAGGTGAGTTGAGGTGATCATCTTTTTTTTTTTTTCTGTCAATCCCTCCTGCCACGGTCTATCCCAGTCTCTCAGAGAACAGCAGAAATGAACCTGACATAATTCCGATGGGATTGGCAGAATCACACTCACGGCGATACACTTGACCTTTGGCACGTTGATCCACTAAATCTCACCTCGATGTGTGACATCACACCCTGTAGTTTCACAGCATGTTAACCCTTCGCTCACCCAGCTGTGCTTGTCCCCTTTTCAGCAGCATCTCTCTTTGCAGTGACATTGTCTCTACTTTGACCACCAACTTCAGCCTTGAGGTTGAGCATTTACATGTTATGGTACTTCACATGTCTATTCTACATTTCAGAGGGAAATATTGTGCTTTTCTCCTTTGACTGCATTTATTTGACAGCCTTAGTGTATTCTGACTTTTTAGTTCATGATTATACATTTAAAAACATTATATAAGCTTGTAAAACTTGGTGCATTATTAAAGTCAGTGTAGTGATTCACATTCTTTTTGAACTGTTTGAGGCCCTAATGATCCAATATTTCACAGGAAAAGCAAAGATTAGAGAAAGGTATATATGTATATATACCTTTCTCTAATCATCTCAAAACTTTCGTGATTTGGAACCACTGGATTAAACTACTTACCTGTATATATGGATATAAATAGATATATGTCCCAAGAACTAATACCTCCACCTCAACCTGCCACAACAGTAAGATAAGGCATAAGAATTGATGCATAACAAAAAAATATTTCAGCGGTGTCATAAGCAAAAGGAAATGCTTTAATATTAATAGTCCTTCAGTGAAAGTCTTAAAGTGTCAGAATATTATGTGTATTCAGTATACTATGGGTCGACTGTTGACCTGCTTGGCTGATTATCAGATCAGATTTTTTTTTTTTTTTTTTTTTTAAATCTGATTGCTGATAAAATATATTGATTTAAAAAAATGCTACTTTAGCTGAGATATAGCATGCAACCTGCAACTGGAGCTATCAATTAAATGTAGTGGAGTAAAAAGCACAACATTTGCCTCTAAAACGTAGTGGAGTGGAAGTATGAGGTAGCCAAAAATGAAAATACTCAAACAAAGTACAAGTACTTCAAAATTGTAGTTAAGTACAGCACTAAGTTCCATTTCATCAATACAAATTGATAATGTCACCTACAATAATAGATCAGCCAGGGTGCTTTTTTCTCCAGAACTAGTACTTCTTCTACTATTATGAGCATTTATATTGGATCCTCACTTGAAGTGGAGTTTAATGTCGTTATAATGCTCATCTTACTGATTGGAATATTGGTAATGAATTGCAAGTGTGGCGGGAGTAGGTGAAGAAGTACTCACATACACATCCTCCAGCATCTCATATCAGTTTTTATCTTTGCCTGGTGTGAATTTTAAGCAACAATAAAGAAAAAAAAGGTTGTTTTTTTTCATAAATAAATGTGTGAAGTTCTTTTTCTTTATGGGTGTTAATGTAGAAATGTGTTCCTTCCGTGTACTGCAGTAAATCTTTACTATCCACTGCATCATCTCCTATACATGCTCAATGGCTTCATGTATAGCATTACTGGTCACTTGCCTTTGTTGGCCTGCAGAAGTCACAGACGGTGCCCAGCAGTGTGCCCGCGGCCGAGGCTTGGTATTTTAAAACCCTGTCCTCCCACCCACACACGGAAGCAGAGTTCACCAGTGACTGCACCTTTTCATAAAGACGAGTCATCTCTAGCCTTTTTGCATCGCCATGGAAACACTGAATTTGTCCAATTGATTGGCAGTGGACTAACACTGAGGCCAAGAACTCTTCAGTGTCATAAAACACACTGAAGCAGACATCTGCTGCCTGTGAAAAAATATTTAATTTAATGTTTAATATGACTAAAAGCTTTGCCAATAAAAGTAGTCACCGTTGTATTATATCAGTTTGAACAATGTTATATTATTTCACCACATGTTTATATAACATGGAATTCCTGTTTGCTATATTTTTCCTCCATCCTCCTGTTTCATTAAATGTATTATGTGAAACAATCATATTGTTTTAACTTGTGAGTGTCCAGGTCTTCCATTAGTCATCATTAAGATACTTTAAATCTCCTTAGCTTCCTTTTCTCTGCACAAATATTGTACTACCTTTCTCCACTACATTTATCTGACAGCTTGAGTCACTGACAAACCTTGTCTACTTTGCAGATTAAAAGTTCTACTACAAAATACCATCACCTGACAAATTATGATGCATTGAACAGCATAAACTACATCACTCTATTTATGCCTGGGTGTATATAAGTTTCTGCCTCAGCGTGTTGGTATATTTGAAGTGAACTGGCATATGATGTTTACTGAAGATGAGTTTCGCAGATATTCCCGCATGATAAGGAATGATGTTAAGTTTTTTTCATCTCCTCCTCTCTGTCTGCTCTGGATCTTTTAGAGGTTTTGACAAAGATCCAGTTTGGGTAGCCACAGGTTTTAAGTGCTCCCCTGATGTGATTCTGTTCCTTCACCTTACCCTCTGAATTAGTGGGCACGGTCTCAGCCCGATGGTTTAGAGATCTGATGACCCCCGGCGTGTGCTCCAGCTCCAGGTGAGAGTCGAACAGCAAGTATTGATCTCTGTCTGCAGGTTTTTCTGTGCACCTCCATATTGAGGCTTCTGTCTTCTTCACATGTACTGCACGGTCCAAGAAGGGCAGGCTGTCTCCAACGACATCCTCCCGTGTGAACTTGATGTCATTGTCCACAGCATTTATGTGTTCTGTGAAGGCTTCCACTTCCCTTGTTCTGATTTTGATCCAGGTTTCATCCACATACTTGAACCAGTGGCTAGGAGCAGTTCCTTGGAAGGTAATCAAGGCTCTGCTTTCAGCTTCTTCCATGTAGAGGCTGGCCACTATTGGGGAGTCCATAGATACATGGGATGGCTTCCCCAGGGTACAGTTGGTTATATAATGGCCTGTCAATGGCTTTGTCATTTTCCAGTTTTTGCTGATGTTCTATAACCTTAAAAAAGTAATAAGTATTATAGATTATACAAGTAGTATACATTATTTTGGCCATTTCAGCCATCATTCTACCCTTTATCTCACAATTTCAACTTTTATTGCATAATTCTGACATTTGAATCTCATAATTTTTAGCTCATAATTTTGACTTTCTGTTCCATAATTTGTCTTTTTTTTAATCTCATATTATTGACTTTTGACTCATAATATTTGTGAGTTAAATTTACTTATAACTTTTTATCTCATACTAATTACATTTTATCTAATTGTTTCAACTTATTTTCCCCACATAATTATGACTTCCTATCTCATATTTTTGATTCACCATGCTTAATATCTCTTTTTTTCTTCTTAAACTGGCACAAATGGGCTTCCATACAATTGCCATGTTCAGGTCGGATCAGTTATTCGGTCCAGAGAAGAAGAAACACCTGCCTGTCACTCACAGTAACTGACATCCAACACATTCTCTGAGAGGAGGCGGTGCTCCGTCATCTCTCTGTTTATCTCACCGACCAACAGTTTTTCAAGGGACAACTTTGTTCCCAACTAAATTCCTCGGTTTTTCCTCATGTCCTTCTCAAGCCAAATGACAGCGCACTCACGGGATAAGGTAAGCAGCTTATTTATTTGAACTAAAATGGCGCTTCTGCTCGGCTACTTTAGCTAGCATAGTTATGAGGCTAACGGCTGCTAGCCGCCACGACTTGCCGCCACGACTTAGCGCCATGTTTTTTTTTTTTTTTGTTGTTGTTTTTTTTATACTACTTGTGAAATAATTCCTTCTAGTTGTTGCTGCAGTTTTAAGTGTTTTCTCGGCACCTAAAGGCACACAGTAAAAAAAAAAAAAAGTACAACTCAATTACATGTAAAAGCTCAGCATTCAAAATCTTGATTTAGCTGAAGACTAAGAAGTATAAATAGCTAGCATTAAGTGAGAGGAACGGCTCCCTTTATATATTGTTATTGTTTTCATTGAAGCATAAAGGTGTAAGAAGGATTTTTAATGTTGTAGGTAGAGGTGATGCTAGTTTTATTGACCATCTATCTGAGGCAGTTTCATATCCAGCGCCTCTCATGCAAAGATGAACCCCAAAGTGATTAAAAGAACATGTTGAATCGAACCAAATTGGTTAATTCATCGCAAGATGGTGTCCAGTTCTACTAGTTTTAATGTCAACATGTTCTTGACACGACAATATGTTCCTGTTCCAACTAAGTCATCGTTACTGCAATCTTGCAGTAGTTCTGAGTACTCTTGCGTACTCAGCCTTCATTTTGATCTTAACTACAGTTTTGTGACAGACAGACAGACAAGGTGAAAACAATAACATCTATGCTAAAGAGTTTGAGCATCCTTGACTCAGACCATGCTAATCTTTTAACTGGCCTTCATCCTGATTTCAACTGGCATTGGCATCTTGCACGGTGGTGACACTTTCGTGCTCAAAAGAATCTGTCCATAGACAGACAAATAAACACACAGCAAACTACTCAAAATGCTTCTGTGGTGGGTCCCAAGGAAATAGGCGTCTCCAGTACATTTTGTCATGATGACACACACAGACTCAGAAGATAAAAAAAAAAAAAATCCCCAGCCAACACTGTCGCTGCTGGAAACAAGCGACAATAGCAATGTCACGCTAGTGTTGAAACAGGGAAACAGGGAGCATGTGGAACAGGACCCAGATGCAGACAGGGAAGGCAGTTCACCTCCTCTTGGAGAGAGGTTCCTAGCAGTGCAATGTCCACACAGGAGTTGGCACGTGGCCCACACATACTGTAGTATATTACACATAATAGCTGGTGTAAGGCTTTGTGTCTAATGTATCGTTCTTTGTGAGTCGGCCGACTGAATATGGCTCATTGGCTCCAATAAACATTTTTCTCTTTTGTTTCCACTGGAGAAAGGGGCAAAAGTGCACGAGCAGCAGTAACACTGCTGGTTTTGTGCCGCGTTTAAATGGTTGGATGATAAATGTTTGTCATATAATTGGAACAGTCTTGGTTCGCTGTGTATTGCAGGTTTAGAGTGATATCCATCATTGTAGACATCTGGGCCTACACATGACCTCTTACTTTATTCTCTGCCTACCCACAAGATCTTACTCGCCGTGCTACTAGCTCTGAATGTACTGTGTCATCTTTTGTGAAGGTAACAATGACACATAAGAAACTGTGTGTGTGCTCAAGCACTGTGAAAGGTGGAAAGATGATTGATATTTGATGGCAGTTACCTTTTCCCTGTCTCTCATACAGTAAGAACACCTCTGCCTCCTGCCTGTCCAGGTTGTCTTGTCTTCCTGCATCCAAATCACACCGTCGTTGACATTCCTCCCCAGCCCCCCTCTAATAACCTCAGATGGCTAGTTTCCACCGAAGCGAGTACAGATCTATTGTGCAACAGAATGTGCTGAAGGGTTTCTGGGTCGATGAGCTCGCACAGCTGAGATGGAGAGAAGGAGGACAACCAGGACAAACTGGCTTCCTTTAGCTCCTATCAAAAATTCCTTTCGAAACCATGAATTTAAAACTAGTAAAATTATATCTTCATGCTCTAAGATATCAAAGGCCTCAGGAAAAACATGCCATCAGCACTACATTATCTCCTGTATTGTGTTCTTAAACAATCTATCAGACTGTGGTTTGTTTAGTTGTTTACCAAATGATGCAGATCACAACAATTATCACAACATGACAATGCCCTGGGACTGATAATCTATTAGACCCACTGTAGCAGATTTATGTTGTTGTTTTTTATTAGTTTTATGCAGCTATACAACAAGAATTATAGCCACACAGCATTGGTTTTACAAGGAGTAATCAGATTTAAAATTGGCATATATATTTTGCCTGACAAGTGCATATGCTGAGTGTGTGGTATTTCATGTCAACATATTGTATATCACATGAAATGGACCAATAAAAAAGCCACAGCAGGATCTACATAGGGAAGTCGGGGCTCAAATAGATCAACCTCGGTTTTGTTTGCAGCCTGTTTTTCGTTCTTGAACAGCACATGACAGATTTTTACATTTTTGAGTTTTTTACCTTAAACATTACTGAAATAACATAACTTGGCCTGTTTCCAGAATATTTAAAATTACATCCATGTTGGCAAAATTCATTCATTTGCTAAACTCTTACTCTAAAATAGCTCTCTCTGTCTCATTTTTTGCCTGTTAAATTGAAAAACGTTGCTGGGGGATCATATCGGCTAATTAATGTAACCTCTGTCAGTGCCAAAATTAAAAGTGGTTGTAGTTTCTGCAAGATGGTGTCTCAACTAGAGACGTTTAAGTTTCTATAATTGATCGTTTGCTGTCTTAACAAGCAGTTGTCAGATAATCATTGATAATATACATTGGACATATGTTGAACGTCTCCCATTAGAAAACATCATCCATGTTTGACACAAAATCAGAGTTTGGTACTTAAGGAGTTAAAAGCACCAAGTTACTAGAATGATAAACTAAATACACAAAATAATGACTTGATTTGAATTGTGGTGCTCCTGTCTGTCACTATTCACAACTTGCCCAACAAAATCCAACCCATATGATCAAAAACGGTGATCAATCGATCAATCATTAACATCCCTTGTCTCTACTGGCACAGAGTGATATTCTTCTATACTCTTCTCTCTAGCGAATTGCATCACATTAATTTCAGGAGTCTGTTAAACTTTCTTTCTTATCATATCAGTAATTTTGAGGATATGTTATCCGATTTGGAGATTGGTAGATTGCCAATATTAAAGGATCAGGATCGAGGCCAGAAAAACTTTGATAGCAACACTCGTGGTAAAAGTTGACTTGGATCACCTGAAGACGTCATTGGTTTTGATCTCTGAGATGGTCCTTCTGAGGATTTGCTTTAACAAGGCTGCCTCAAGCCAAAGGCTCCTTCAACTGTGACTGAGTGCCATGTTCCTGCAAGTGTGCTGGAGTGCTCATGTAAGATAGAACAACAGTGAATTTTATTTTATATAATAGGATATTGGGTTACTGAGCAGATATTTTGGCGCAAATATAAATGTCAACACTTGTTAAGTTACTACTTTAAGTCGTGGCCTGCCTCTCGTATAGCCTACAACCTTCAGATGTGTGGAAAATTTGCATGATTTAAAGATCAGAGTTTTGGTGTTTTGTGGAGTCTAAAGTGCTGAAATAATAACCCCTGTGATGTAATTAAGGTGCTGATCAGCCCCCTGCAGATATGTCATCCTGGGCTTTAGGGGAATTAAAATCTCATTTGTTGCTTTAAAACTAATTCGATTTAAAAAAATGTTCCAATCTCCGTATGAATCATGGGCTATAAATAGTAACAAACCCCTACTGGGCGACACCATTTTCACCAGCAGCACCAGCACCCAGAACAGCATGACTTTAATTTAGGTCTCTACACTTTTGACATTTGTGACGTAAGGTCATGTTATTTGTGCAGTTGCACCCAGATTCTCTGTGTTTTTGCCAATGATGTTGACATTTTAATGACCTAGGTTGCATTTTATAACACTTGTGAAGGAAGTTTTCATTTGTACAGCCATTAGTAGACACTTACATCATGGAAAATAGTCTTTTAAACTAAGTGTGTAAATGTGTTGCAGGGTTTGTCAACATGTTTTTAGCTCAGGTGGAGAGGTGCCAGCTGACAAGCTGATGTATCCTCTCTCTGAGTCTGTGAGCCAGCGGGACATGACAGACAGGCCAGTGTGCTGTGTAAGTCATATGCAGCCTGACCATACATTATTCATCGCTCTCATCATGGCCATCCATCCTTTTTTATCCCTCCATCTACTGGCATTTTACTTTCTTTCCCTCTCTCTTAATTCATCAGCACCCATTAGCCACGATAGCCTCTCTTTTTGACAGCAACGCTCTGAGTCTCTCTCATCCACAACACCTGACAGTTTCCACTTTCTTCACGATGTGTCCTTGATTTCACTCCATCTGTATGCTGCCCTTAGCTACTTGTAACTAATTTCTGTCCTCCATCAGATACAGTATTGCACATGATTGATTTCAGTATGGATTTTTCCCCATTGTGTTTCAAGGGCATTCTTGAAGAGCAGTAACGCTGCCCTACTTCTGGACTGTGACTTCTTGGTGACTGGAGATGATTGTTGCCAGGTTTTAAAAGAAGAATAATTTATGCTTGCAAACAAACATCCAGCAGTGCAGAGCCACAGGCCACAGTGACGCTGAGGTTGCCCTCCTGTGGCGTCCTTCTCGTCATTCTCACCTGCCACTGCGCCAATCTTAACAACCTCGCCTCGGGCCCAACACAGCTTCATCATTAGCTGCTATGTCACTAGAGAATATTTCAAGTGTTGACTCTTGTATCTCCCTTCCACTCTCTTTCCCTTCCTCGCATCACCAGCACCACCCTCCCCCATCCTCCCCCATCCTCCCTCATTCCTGGTACAGTAGACGCTTCAAGCATTTCTCCACCCGCCCCCCTGCTAGCTCAGCTGCTGAGCCCCACACAGGACCATGTCCCTGGACTCCCCTTTATTACCATATCATGAGATGTGCCGTAGGCGTGTAGCAATGCAGCGTGTCGCCTGTGTCTTTAAGAGAGAGAGAGAGTATAATGTGTAATGAGGAGGAAATAAGGCATGGAGCGAGCAAGTGTGAGAGAGTGGGTGAGAGAGTGTGAATTTATCATGGGCAAAATTTGTGCTTCATTCTTAGCTGTGTGCTGAGCATCCCTGCACCGGCATGCACAGTCTCCCAAGGCTCATACCGCTGAAGAGTACGCCCCACTCTCTCTCTCTCACACACACACACACTCAGGCTCTCCCACTCAACCTCTCCCTCACACACATACACACACACACGTGCTCGCAGTCACACACACGCGCAGTGCTGTCAGGAGCGCCGCTGCTGGACCACAGCCATCTCGCGAAGGAGGTTCCAGCGGAGGGAAGAGAAAGCCAGAGCGAGCGTGAGACAAAGGGAAGGAGGACGGTAGAAGGAGAGGAGCGAATAGGAGCACGGGTACCGGCACAAGGAAGGAGAGACCCAGCGCTTTGTGAAGAACAGAAAGCGAGGGACAGGAGGAGGGAGGAGGAGAGAGGAAAAAAAGAGGAGGGGGAACAGGAAACGCGATCACTTTCAGCTGCAGCGGTCCGTGTCGCAGCATGGGCAATGCACCATCCCAAGGCATGTCAACCCTATCTCCATACATACTTGTGTAGCAGGTATCTTTTTGATTCTGCGTGTTGTGCTGTCCAACCAGCTGGCTGTCCTGCTGTCACACTCTGTGAAAGCAGGGGATGGGGGTTGGGCTGAGGGCTGGTTGTGAACGGCATCGCTGAGAGAGAGTGATGCCGTAAGGTAGCACCAGTTAATGGGTAGTAGGTTAGGAGTAAGGTGCCTGGGGAGAGGCTTGCAGGGGTGTTGGATACGAGGATGAGGTGCTGGAAACACTGGGTGGAGGCAACATTTGTATTTGTGGGAGCAACAAGAAATGGGAGGGGGCTGTTGTAGAGCAGAAGTACCATCAGTGAAGCAGGTGGTGCTGGTGGGTGTGAGTGTGTTTGTGTGTGTGTGTAAGTGTGTAAGAGGGAGCGTGGTGACTAGTAAGAGAGATTTTTGTCATGTGTGTAGATGAGCGCAAAGTGTGATTGTGCTTGCCTGCGTTAGTGCGTCTGCGCGCGTGTGTGTGCGCAAGTGCCGCTGTCAGCCACATGGACGACCTCTTAGAAGTGAAGCGCTCCAAAGGGTGTGTGTGAGAAAGACAATAAGATGGACATGACCAAATATTGATTTTACAAAAAAAAACAATTGGTGGATGTGCTGATATCTTAATGAGGGGATGAGGCAGCTTTGCCTGGAGTGAATGGGGGATGGTATTGTAAATGGATGATCGGGTGGGTCAACTCCTTCATGTGGCGCTCTCTCTATTCCCTTCGGGCCTCCATCTTTCTCTTTTTTCTGTCAGTCTTTCTTTTAATCTCTCTGTTTCACTCTCTTCCACAGTCCCTTTGGTGAAATACTAGTTGCACGCTTTGTAGCCGGAGAATGCTGCACTTGAAAACGAACTGAAGATTTCAGATTCCTGGGCAGCGACAGGCATATTTTCCTTTTAGATGTGGATGTGTGTGTACTACATTTGTGTATGCAATACACTCTGTATTTGCAGTCCCTTCCATGTGCGACACTTGTCTTTTTGGAGTACAGAGTGTAAATGCGGAGACATATTATATGAAATGTGTGCGAAGGGTGTGGGGGTTAAAGTAAGAGAGAATTGACATGTGTTTGAGGAATGTTGAAAACGCTGACAGGCAACAGAGGAGAAGTATCCATTATCAGGATGAGAAGAAACAAAAAGAGGAGAAGAGGTTAAAGGGGTTAAAGGCGCTCTTTCCGGAGAAAAAAGCGACACAGCTCAGTGAATTCATCCACCTTCATTTCCCCGCCAAACTCCTCATTTCCCCCCTCCAACTCCTCATTTCTCCCCTCCTCTTCATCCCTTGCTTGCCTCTCACCCAGGGACACTCTGGTAGCTAGTAGGGAGAAGGGGAGCGACACAGGAGACTCAGAATATGAAAGGCGGGGAAAGAATGAAAGGAAGTTTGAAAGAACAAAAGACAAAAAAAGGGTTGGCACGTAGATGGACAGGTAAGTTGAGAATTTGAGGACTTGGGTTGGGGCGTAACAGCGACGTAATTCTCTTTAACAGTGTTGAGTGTCTAAACGAGGTCATTACTTGGGTGATTGCGAAGGCTCAACAGTGGAATAGTAAACAGCTCTTTAAATGTGTTTGTCTGTGAGCTTTTCTCAGATGTGCTTGGTGGAGAATATTGATGCCCTCAGTTTTTGGGCTGCTGTGTTTCGCTTTTTTTGCCGGATGACCTTTGAAAGGTTTCGTTTCTCATTTCTCCAAGTTGATATATGAATCCTCTTGTCAGATGTTTTTGTCGGGCTCTTTAAACCCAGAGGATATCTGTTTGAGGCTCAGGTGAAACTGGCCAGAAGTCTGTGTGTCCATTGGATTTTCTTCACTTATCACTGTAAAGCTTGTCCTTGGAGTTCTGTCTGTAGTCAGCGTCTATCTTAGAAGGATAGAAATGGATTAAGCTGAATACTGAGCCATGGGAATTTCTTTTTCTAGAAACAGAAATGAGTTGGCTGAATATTAAAGCAGGCATTTATTTTTTCTGTAGAAGTACAACCGCAGTATGGACATGAACTTTTCAGGATTGCAGTTGCTGTTGGTGACAGGTCAAGATACTAATTCAACTCAAAGCGTCCCAAAACTACTGCCAGATACCATACTAATGTCTGAGCTGTGCATTCAGGCCACCAGTGTGCTAACACTTTGCCAGGTCAGGCGTAGCTTTGCCAGGTTGTTGGTATAGAAGCGTTGCATTTACTTTTGGTAGTCACAGTTTAACCACTGCCTATCACAGCACATTTAAGCATCTCCATAAGCCCATTAGAGTTGTACCAGTTCACACTGCTGGGCTAAACCGTAAAGAATAGATTAAGCAGAGTCAAGCATTAAGCCCAGTATTAGCCTGCTGGAGAGCTAATGCTTATCGTAACGTTTCCATTGTGCACAGACGGCAGATCCTGGTAGCTTTATGCCTCCATGTTATACCTAGTATGTTCAGCTGAGGTTTATGTCAACACACATGTCTGTCTGTCTGCTGATCCTCTCCAGTGAGGCAGAGCCAGAACTGTGTAGACACAGTGACTGAGATGCATGGTGAAGTGATGTTATACAGAATGAAAGGAGAGTAGAGGCAAAAACACAAACATGGCGGGGGTGTAGATGATGTGTTGTAAAGAATATGATGTGTTTGGCTGGCCTACACTCTGTCCAGTACCATTTGTACTAAGACTGATAGCATGAGGTAATGCAGGGACATCTTGTCCACGGTAGCTTGCTACGTTTTCTCTGATTTATTAGAATTTAATCACAGAAAATCAGGCTTTTTGTGTTACAATTGGCACAGACAATACTACAGATTGACGCACTGTAGGAGTGGAAAGAAGATAGTTATTTGTAGACTTTGTTTAGGGAGTTCAGTCTGATTTTCATCTGCTGTTATTCATAATTGATATTTTCCTCGTAGTGCTGATATGCAATAAGCTACACAAAGCTTGGATAGAGCTACAAGAATGAGTTCTAAAACCCACCTTCCCTCATCTTGGAATCAGTCAGTTTTTGGAATGGGATTTTGGTTAGACGTGTTATGATTTAGCAAAAAGGATCAAAATGACATCGAGGCAGGCAGGTTACAAAAAAACTAAAGTTGAACTTCATTAATGAAGCCGAAATCCAAAAACATCAAAGGCAGGGAACAAAACCCAAGACAAAACTAAGGCATAATGCGAAATACTATGAGCAAACCAGAAACACAGAGGACACAAGAGGAGCAAACGCCGGACTGGGAAACAGACACAGGAAACGCAGACAAACTGACAAAGTGTGAAGGAAAAACAAAGACTAATTTACAATGGCTAATTAACAAATGAAATGCAGGTGAGCACAGAAAACAGGAGGGAAAGGGACAAAAACAGGCAGTAAAATTCAAGATACTCAAGGAAAGGCTTTCAGCATTAAAACTGGTAATCACAAAACTAAAAGTCAGGATCATGACAAGATGCCCCAAATCTTGCTAGAGAGATTTGAATGTTTTGTCCTAAAACAAAAAATATGTCAGCAAATACCCCACTTGAATTGTCAAGCTTGTGCATGTTTTTGTGGCTACAGGAGACTACAGTAGTTTGTTATGGTTGTTAAACCTCACCACACCAAAAACGGAGACTCATCTACTCTCCAGTCCGTCTTTACAGGCGGACTTTAATTGCAAACTATTCTTACTTTAACTTTCCAACTTATACACTGATCAATTTACAGTAAAATGTGTAAGTGTGGTATTGAAGCTTAGTGGTGGTGACTTTGAAGTCATGCGGCAGCGATGTATTTCGTTTATAGCTAAGCATTAGCCTTTTGCTTCTGGTGATTTAATTTATGCTTATAAAAATAATGAAAGTGGTGTTCATCTGGGAAGATTATCTGGCTCAACAAAAGCATTGTTAACTTGTGTTTGCCGCAGCGCTTCATTAATCCAAAATAAAATTAATAAGGCTTTATGGCGAGGTAGCCAGAGAAATCCTAATACAAAAATACGTCATCCCTGCAGCACTGTAACAGAGTAACAGATAAATGCTTTTCTGACTGGGTAATCGATTTTGCTTTAAAGCCAGCAGAGCTCTGCTGGTTACCTTCTTTTCATTTCAGAGGACAATGCTTTAGGCAGTAGACAGGTGGATTGTACAGGGTCATGTCATCGTGTACCTGTCAGATATTTATCTAACATGCAAGGACACAACCTCTGCTGAATCACCTCATATCCTCGCCTTTGTTGAATTCTATTTAGGCGTTTAGTTTATTACCAAATCCGCAGCTGATCAAAGCTTTCAAGCATCTGTTATTGACAGCAACATGCAGCCGTGTGTGGCTCTCAGTTTGTTTGTGGAGTCATTGTTGTGTACTTATGCACCTGCTTATTCCCTTAGGTCTGTGCCACACAAAGCCCCATGAATGCTGCCTTGTGATTGGCTGTCGATGATGCAATGTAGTATGGCAGAGAGGAGCTGCATGCTTTGAGGGCATTTCCGAAGTAATTGACCCTGCTGGGAATAGCGCTGGAGTTGTACTAAAGCGAATTTGCTAAACAAAATATTACATGATGTTCAGACTCCAAACATTCTAGGGCACAACCTCGCAATGCATTAAAGGATTTGAGCACATAATGATTGTGTGATGCCAGACCTCTCTGTCCAAACCAGCAAGCTGCTCCTTATGTCAGGTTTGCTTCATGCAGTGTCCTTGTCGCAGCAACTTGTAAATGCACCAGGGCTCGCGCTCACATATGTGCTACCACATGCATGTGTGCAAATATGTGCCTCTGTGTTAGTGTACAGAGGCGTGATGATATACATGCAGCATTTGGGCATCTTAGGAGCAGAATGATCGAAGTGTGCTTCAATAGAACGTTATTGTTCTGTGATGCAATGACACAGCTCTTCAGATCTCATTCAAGAGTCTTTACACTTTCTCATTTTTATTCTTAGGAAGCGTGCGAGTCAAAAATGCAAGCCAGAAATCAGTGTCTTTGTAAATGATTTCTGCTTTTTACACCGGGGGTTTGTGGCCAGTATGATGAGCCTTTCACAGCTACAGTGTTAAGCGCACTAGTTAGCTCTCAAGGTCATCAATGATTCAGGGGTTTAAATATTACATACATTTATCAAAGATACTTGTTTTCATGCCACAATTACGTGAAGGGCAATTTGATATCGGTGCATAATGATCGAGTTATCCCGGTCTTCTTGTTCTATGAAAGAGATAGATTCATGGATTATGATAAAAACAATAGAAGGTTATTATTCAGCCTGTGATAGAATGAGGAGAAAGAGCTACTCCAGTTTAATTTAATTTTGACCTTTTCAGAGATAGCTAAAGGGAAAAAAGAGATATTGAGGAGTTGCTGTTGCCAAGAAGTCTTATGACCTTCTGTTCTCTAAAAGCACACTGGTCACTCTGTTACGTTATGTTATGTCAGTTTTTTTTTTTAATCTATCCAAAATAACATCAAGTCAAACTTGTGATGCTTGGATGAATTATTCTTTAAAATACCATGCTTTAATTAAGTAAAAAGAGCAACAACATATTAAGCATTGTTATTCATATATGATTTAGTTTTCCATATATACAACGTGACGCATACTGAGCCTTTACTGCCGCGGCAGTCCTTATCCTCTCGTTATCTTCAGTATAAATAGTTCTGTGAAGTCCTTGAAGAGAGGTATTCAGATGTTGAAAAAGTAAACACTGGAATTGGATCTCTGTATTGCATCTGCAGAATCACTGTGTTGAGTTATCAGGATCTGTTTCTGAAGGGGAAAAACTGGATCGGTGCCCCCAGGAGCCACTAATAGGAAATCCACCTGAAAATTGTTGGATTTGCCTTGAAACCCGACTTGTTTGTAATGACAAAGTATTAAAAAGAATTGTCCAATAGTTCAAATATCACAAATCCTTCCAATTACCCATTAAAATACTAGGTATTTACATGAAAGACATAAGGGAACATTTGACATTTTAGAAAATAGATCTGTTTTATGATGTGACAATATTATGGTTGAGATTTGGTTAGATTTAGGCACAAGAACAACTTGGTTAGGGTTGGGAAAGCATCATGGTTTGTGTTAAGATGACTAATTTGCCGAGTGTTGTTGTCATGGTTACAATAATAACCATGTCATTCGGTTCAGGCAACGATTGTGATCGTTCTGATATAAAAGAGAAACACTTCCTCCTTTCTCTCTTTGTAATTCCTATGGCTGCTAGAAGGTTTTGAATTAGATAGTTTTTGCCCGAAAACCAGTCTTTCCCACACACAGACTTTACTGTAGGCTGTCCAAGTATATTTGGCGACCCATTTTAGCATTTTTTACTTGAATTTTTGTATCTGTCTGAGAGAACAACGGCATGTTCGATTTATTAACTAGTTGACAATCTGCCCTCACGCTACACCTTCTGCTTATGAAAACTGAATCGGGTGAAAAAATCCAATACACAGGGTGTGCTTTTAGGACCTTTTAAAACATAGTGCTGGCAAATAAAGTCAACAGAGCAGACATATACTGGGAGAGAGAAACAGAAAGGTGAGGCAAGCCAGTGTGTATGCATTAAGGTGGAAAATTACAGCAACACTTTGTCGGCAAACTTATAAATCGACTCTGAAGGAAGATTCATTCGCAGGTCATCAAATACCAATGCTTTGGGTTGGTGAGTTGGGTCTGATATAACTAAACCCCTCCCACAAGTACACGGCTATTCTACGTTTCAATCAGTTACAGTCACACATATCATGTGGTAAAGTTTTTGCATCTGCTCACAAATCAAATCAGATGGTAAGCATCTCTTAAGCATCATAGGTGGCTGCAGCTTGCTGGATAGATTTCCAGAAGGTCAGAAAATAACTGTAAAATAACTCCACTGCAGCTTGTAAAACATGATCCAGAGGCGATTGCACTGTGGCTCCAGGAGGCCAATATTTACTTCATTATCCTCCAGCTTGCACTGGCTCACACAGCTCTCGTTGGCCCACAGTGATCTGTTGGAAAAGTCTTGTTGTTCTAATGTGCTCCTTAAAAGCTGCAGCCCATGAGTCATAAAAACAACTTGTCGTGTATTAAGGTGTTCAGCAGTGAGACATAACAAAGTGTACCCTAAATCAAAAGTAGCTTTCTGCTGACTATATGAGAGGCCAAGTGGTTCACAGCTACTTTGTGCTGCAGCAGGAGAAAGGAGAGAAAAACATCCACCACCAAGAGTGGTGTTTATTTTTTGGTAGTGACACATTAATCATTTAATGAGAATAACACATTTTTGGCATATTAGGAATGCAAAATTCAACTCTTCCATTTGTTGGTTATTTGACAGTTAATTAGTTGGTAAAACAGTTGCAATACTTTCAGACAGTATTTCTAAGCAGCATTTGTTCTCTCCTTCAGTATCGGTTGGTACAGTGCAGATTAATTTGAGAAAATCTAGGAGATGATGAGGTCAAATTCAAATTTGCTCAGCAAAAGTCAGTTGTTTGGCTTCAGAACTTTTTATTCACTGATTAATGGTCACTTTTTTGGCGTTTTTGGATCTTTGAAAAACGAAATAACAAAACTTTACCGGTATGTAGATGATGACAACATTTTCATTTTGGTACATTGTAGAAGTCTCATCTCTTCATCCATGACCCACCCAGCCTGTGGTTCTGCCACACAGATGAATGACAGCATGCACTGTCAGTATTTTTAGGATTGGGACATCTTCTTACTCATTTGTGTTCACAGAGCGTACTTCTGCTGAATTTTGACTTTAACTTTGAAGACCTGCCTGTGGCGACCCAAGTATTGTGCATGTTAATTTTGTTTTCAGTATATTTTAATTCTGTAATGAAATAAGTTTGCATTGTTCTAAAACATGATTCACTGGATCAACCTCCTGAATCACTCATGCTGTTCTGGCTCTCAACTAACTAGATGACTAGCTGACCGTTTGATTTCTAGCCATTCTGGCCACCATCTACAGTGTTAGCTTTTATACTCTGTGTCCTTACAGAGTCTGAGTTTCAGAGTCGTTGGGTGATAATAATTTTGCTCAGTCGATACCAATAATTTCACAATTTAGTTTCTTAAAGATACCTTCCTAACCTGTAGTTTATGCACGCCTGTGGGTAAGAGGCTAAGATGTAGTGAGCAAATACGGATGATTTATTATTCCACAGCTCTAATAAGATTGATTGTGCTAAAAATTGTAGACATTTTCCCTCCTTTCTGAACACTTCTGCACACTGGCTGCCCACAGCTCCTCATACTTACGATGGGTGAAATGCAGAGAAATTTCCCTGCAGAGATCTTTGAGATGAGATACATCTTCTGTGTCAAATCCGTCGACATTCATTCGCCTTCTCTGTTGCTTTCTCTTCCCCTCATAAACCTCAGTAAAGATGCAAAATTAACTACAATCCCAGAGCAGCATTATATTTTATTTAAACACACCCCCGGGCCAAGTTATTGTTAATTCAACTATATGATTATTATTGAGGTGGTAGTTAGTGGTGGTGTTGTACTGGACTTCATTATATTGAAATGTGTTTCTAATATTCTACCCTCATGTTTGTAAATGTAATGGGCATAACATCAGAATCTCAATATGGTGCACTCTAGTTTAACACAACTGCAAACCACCATACAACTTCAGTAATAAACTTGGAGAGAAATGAATACACCTCTGACAATACTATGTTTGTAAAGATAGATTTTATGGCTGAGCTGTTGGATTATTTTACAAGAGTGCTGGTAAGGTTTTTGGTATGTTTTAAGATTAAAAGACTAATTTCTTCCTGGCAAAATGGTTTTAGTTGTTTGTAAAATATATTTTTCTCAGGATGCAACGATATATAGAAATTCTGGTCCGTTTTATTTTTTTCACAAAATAGTTTTTTTTGTTATTTATTCTCCCTTTTGTGTCAACAAAGAAATCCTCTTTATACAAAAATAAATTAACTGCCCGTCATTACAAGCCAGTCATGCAAATTCATAGAATAGCTTTTCACATGAAAAAGATTCTTTTTTGTAAAATAACTGCTTCAAAAGCCGTCATTTCATTGAAAACAAACCACATGTGCACATCACGCATTGTCGGAGCTGTGGAAAAGTGATGGCTGCAGTCAATGGGAAGGAATGGTTAGACAGTGAGTGTACCCAGCGCAGAATTGATGAGACACAACAGATAAGAATCACCCACCGGCATTGATGAATGCCATCTTATTTGGGGATAGGTCAAAAGCGAACAAGGTAACTATCCGCTAATACCGATGTTCAATCGGTAAATGTTACCGAGGTTTTGCCCCTTGTAGGCTGTGAAATGAAATGAGAGACCAGGTAGAAAAACAAGTGCACTCACAGGCTTTGTGAAGCATGCATCCATACCTATTGGTCAGCATTCACACCTCCTGAACATAATGGTATCTTTTCTTTGGGGAAAAAGATGTCTAACATCCATCTGAACCCCACCTGGTGTCTTGTCGCACCTGAAATAGCAGCATGCATACAACTCTGCTTTTAATATTCAGTAGAAATAGGGCACACTGTGTCAGATTCAAATACATCTGCTTCCTCCCTGCATGGGATAGAGGTAGTCTAAACATAGGAGCTGCAGATCATGTTGCACTGTTCTCCTTCCCACAAGGTTGTGTTTTGTTATGTGGACAGGTTTTTGTGGTTATTATTAAACATTTAAAGCCAGGTGAATGCTTAAAAAGGGTTCAGAGCGAGTTGAGCTGAATCACTTACGAACATGTCGGAGTGTAGGTTGGAGTGCATTTCGTATCCATGTGAGAGCCTGAATTAGCTTACGTTTCAGATACCTCCAGGCTAAAGACTGTTTTTTTGGCATCTGTGTTACTTCACAAAGGGTGCTGAGCTGTGAAGTGACTGAGAAACCTGAAAGAGGGGAAACAATCATTTGCAAAAACTTCTCCAGAAGAAAGAGGGGAAGGAAGAAAGGGGGAGAGTTAGAGGAAATGAAGTTGGTGGTGTTAGGGAGGTGACAGAAGAAGCAGTAATAGTCTTCTTTCTTCGCTCTCAATCCGTTTCCTCCTACGTTCTCCTCCCATCACTTCTGATTTTCATTCCCAAGATGCTCAGGCAGGAATACAAAGCAGGCAGCGCAGGCTCTGATGATTTTGGGCAGATTAGCCTCCTTCTGCTCCTGACTGGATCCAAATATCCCTCATCTCATTCTGGTCGCGGTCTCAATAGACTCCTTCCTCATCTCTATTTACCCTTCGTCTCCGCTTGACACTCTACGTTCAGACTAAAGGTTGATTGATCAAACTCTAACCAGATATTTAGCATCACTTTTCGAATTCAAGCGTCAAATGTGTCTGCGCTGCCTCGGGGCTCAACTGCAATTTAGATTTCCATCTTCACTCTGTCCCAATCAACATTTAAACCTCCATCGCGCTTACTGTCAGTTGTGTACAAGTCTGGTTCTCTTGTATCCATCATTCATTTCACTGTGCAGATCTTTCTGTGCAGCACCACTTAGTCTTTGCAGTAAGAACCGCTATGCTCTGCTGCAACCTTGTGGATTTTCATTTCCTTCCTCATTTTGCCCACGAGGAGCTACCCTTCTGACGAGGAAACCAATTCCCACGTTATTGCCCACTAATATGCATTTAATGACTTGTAACCGGCTGGGAAGCAGATACAGACTTGCACTATCCAGGGGTCCGAGCTGAGCTTAAAAGACGCATTTTCATCATAAACATTGCACATGAAATCCACGGTTGAGCCCACTGCCACAAACTATTAGAGCAGTGAGTATGAAAAGGTCAGCTCTGTTTTCCCCCTGAGACACACCTGTGTCCTTCTGCTTCATCCGGTGCTGCCTGTGTATAGTGTCTCCTGATCGATTAGCTGGGTGGCATCCATCTCCTCAGTCCGAGGCATTAATGGGAAAGCAAGGCCTCTATCTTGTGCATGACATTGGCATTTTTGAAACATAGCCAGTGTGCAACAGAAATAGACGACAGGCAGGAGAGATATGAACACTGTGCTGAGATTTTTTTTAAGATTACGAGCAGAGAAATTGTCAGGATGGATTGGCTTTCCGACTTTGGTGAGAGAGAGAGAGAGAGAGAGAGAGAAAGAGAGAAAATGGCTGTGCTGAATATGACTGAATGTGTTTGGTTTAGTTATTGTTGCTGGTAGTAGTGAGTCACTCAGTGGTTATAATTTCAGCAGCAAGGAGTTGCCTTCTAATGTTTGACCTTGTTCAATAACTAGAGCTCTGTTGAGGACTGCACTCAGAGGTAATAACTGTCAGAGCCTGAGCTCTGCCTGTAGGTTATAACAAGGGTGTTTGAAGGTTGTCGTGATGTGGACGTGGTCCTTTGTTTGGGTTTATTTTGTTCATAAGATTTTCATTATTAGATCCTGACCAATACTCAATGTGTGGGGCTGATATTGATAAACAGTATCCCTCAATGATTCCTCAAATGTGGTTATGGAACGTGTGACTAATGGAGGCAGGATATTTTACAGGTTAACAATATGCTTTATTGTCTAAAATGACATCAGTGCACTTAAACTTAAATTTAACTATCATTAATTATCTTAAGCCTCCTCTTCCTCATCCTGAATCTAGATAACAAAACAAAACAACAAAACAAAAAAACACAAACAAACAAGCGGCCCGAAGTAGCCCGTTATGATCAAATAAGTAAATGTAAAAAATAGTGCTTCAATCATTTGGACACAGATTAAATACCAAATCTCATTTCAATCTCACCATTTTCTGACTGTAGACCAAAAAACCAAACAATTAATTGAGAAAATAATCAACAGATTAATTGACAATGGATATAATTGTTAGCTGCCGCTGTATAACATGGTGTAATTCAACAGCACTACAAGTGTAGCTGCATAAGTGACCATATAATTGAATCAACAGCTTCAACATAAATCAAACGTTATAACCTTCTTGAGGGTAGAATTCATTGCAGGACTTTCGTAGAACATTGCTTTATATTTAGATATGTGTACTAATAAACTGAGTGTTAATTGCCATGTTGCCATGGACATCCACACATGAAAACCTGTGTGTTTCACACACAGACACATGTAAACATTTGAAAATCAATGAATGCATGCACACGACTGACGGACCTGAAAAGCCCCTCCGTTCACTCAGCCCTACATTCCTCCCACAGTTACTAGGAAACAAGAGGCTCACAGAGTCGGTTTGTGAGACTGTGGAGGTGCAGCGAGGAAGCAAACCGTCAGGAAGGGCGAAACGTGATTATGAGACGTGAGGCTCTGAGGTTAAGCGCTATATAAATGCCAAATGCTGTATACATTTAAAAAATTGCTGTCATCAGGTCTGTTGGCATCACTACACTGACACCTGTGCACATGCTGCACTCTCGGGTTTTATATTTAAGCCTCGCTACCTGACAGGGAATACATATCATTGCACGTATACATGAGCTCACACGTGATCGCCTTCACATTCCAAGCTCTGAAATGTGCGGTCATTTCGCACGTTTTCTTGTATGTTTGCCAAAGTTTGTGCCCTAAAAACACTCCTTTACAGTCTCTGACATTGTAGATCCGTGCTATCTCATGTGATAAATGTGTCCACATCCCTAATGACCCCACTTTCTAGTTCTCTCGCACTGATAAACAATGGATTAGCCTCATTGTGCATGCATGCCGTATCATCCAGCCATACATCAAGCCACTGATCTTCCAGCAGGTGCTCAGGAGCAAAGTGCAGCGATCTCTGTCTCTCTGTCGTTGCACGCCCACATGGATGTGCATGTTTATCCGTATAATTCGCATATATTTGCGTATTTGCCTCCGTTTATTTTGTTTTTGTGTAGGTAGCACTAGTGCAAGATGCGAGTGTTTCTCCAGCTCTATTATTTCACTCTCTGCAGAGAGGTGGGTGTGGCAGCGTGGCTCCTTCAGCCTGCTTCTTTCACTTTGGCAGATGTAGCTTTGCTTGGCCAGGAACTGTGGGTTGGCCATTTGTCCAGCTTTTTCTCTTTTCTCTTGCTTTCTCTTGGCACACTAGGATGCCAAAGGCCAACACAGTAAAATATCAGCTCCACCTTCAACATGGCAGCGGGAATGTTGCACCGACGGCTGCAGAGCTGCAGTGTGAAGCTCCAGGGTTTGGCAGCAGGGTTTATCCAGCCCAGCCCACTCCCTCCCACTGCCAAACAGATGCTCTGAAGATCGAGGAGTGTGTGCAGATGGGTTGCTGCCTGTCATTCAGACCTACTTGATTTTTGTTCATGGAGTTAAATATTGCCCTGAATTCATTGGCAGATTATGAGACAAAGGGCTGGACATGTTCACAAGAGCAAGCTGTGCAGTCACTTCACCAGACGTAATGCATTTCTTGGTGAACATTTCATATCTCTGTGGGTGTTTTACATCTCATTGTGGTTCCCTTTCCCAACCAATACAGAGTTTCTGAGGCCAATATTGAAAAAAAGAAGATATTGAAGATGATGCACTATGTAGTTTTGTAGAAGACTTTTAAATCAGAAGAGAAAGATCTTCATTGATTTATTTTTTATGCCTTAACAAACTAAATAAACCATCTCTATTCGTTTTCATGTCTGAAGGAACTGAATAGACAAACTGACCTTAAAGGACAACACAATTTCATACTGTTTTACTTCAATCAGTGTTCTGGGCACCTTATTTTCCTCTGGGAACAGCTTGTAAATTCAGTTAAACAAAAAAATATTTGTTCGTATTATTACCTCATTAATATTGTAAAAATCTGAGTTTGAATTTCTTTTCTGAAACCCTTCAAGTTTCTATGCCCAGTTTAATTTCATATCATGAAATCTGATAGAGATATGTCTGCAGTGAATAAGCTAATATAGGCTAATATATTCACCAGGTTTTAAGTTGTTTTGCATTTCTTCTTGGTCATTCAGTGCCTTTTTCTGGCACTTTTGCATCTCTCTCAGTGACACTTTGCTGGTCCTTGGGCCTATGTGCTGAAGGGCAGGTTGCTGGAATGTCATTCTTAATGCCGTTGGGGCTTGGTGGCTGGTGTCAGAGAGAGGGCGTAGGGTTTATGAAGACTATTATATAAGGTATTTATTATCCATGTATATGAGCTTGCATCTCTGCCCTTATCTATTTCCTGTCCATCAACTCCTACCACCAACATCTATCACTTATTTCTTCAGCCCGCACAACTTTCACTGTTCACTTCACTTTCACCCTGAAGCAAAGCTTCAATATTCGCTCAATTATTAATGTATTTTGTGATTGATGGAAAGTTTCTATTTTACTGGTTTATTAAGACGCTCCGTTTCTTGGAAAAAGCCAGAAAAAGGTTGCTGAAGCCACTGAGGACTTCTCCTTATTGCTCTGTATCCTCCCCAGTGTTGTCTTTGAAATTGCACCACTGCTTACTTTGTTTCTTTCCCACCTCCTGTGATGTGTCAAGTGCAACTTGAGAACAGTGAAACCACGTCTTGGATTGGAGAAAATCAACCATGGATACAGTTTGAAGTGTAGCTGGGAGAAAAGACGCTTATGTGCGTTCATGTTGACATCAACATATGTAGAGCATGGCTGTGTGTTTATGTCACATTTAAAATGGCTGTAACACTCATCTTACATAGCAGATATGGGCACGTAAACAAATCTGCTATTGTGATAATTTAAAGCGAATAAAGCCCTCAGCAGTCGTTCGATGTGATGTGGTTATTGAATGCTGACTCCTAGTTGTGTCCAGAACAAATTGACAAATATGTTGTAGCTCACTGGGTTATCATTGACTGTCCTGCGCGATGCTATAGACGATCGATGTCTAGCGTTGCCGATGAAATGTCGAGGACACAAAGTTGTGCCTTTGTAGTTTTGTACTTCCACTGAGCATGAGCACTAAAACAATCACAAAGAGAGAGAGAGAAAGATGGAAAGGAGTATATTTTTTTTAAAGTTGATCCTTCCCACATTAGTAGTCGGTGTGTAAGCAGCACGTTACCTACAAACAGTTGTTGCACAGCATGCAGATGGGGTTCTGTAGGAGAGAGGTCTCACCTTGTGCAAGCTAACAATAAGCTTTTTGTGTGTGTTTTCCCACATTTCTTTATTGCACAATTGTGCGTTACTGTCAGTGTAGACTTTGAAAATCTTATTCGACATATACTTGAGCAGCAACTGCAATGATTAGTTTATTATTGGAATTGTCAGTCGACAGAAAGATGCCTGCTCTCTCTGGTTCCAGCTGCTTAAATGTGTATTTGCTGGCAAGACTTGCATCACCTGGAGGCTGGAGCTCTAGTAATTTGTAATAATTGTGGAGGATGTCTGTGATCTTAATCCCATGCAAATCTGCCATGTCCATAATTTGTAAAGATCCCACCACAAAATACTATCATATTTTACCAAACATACGGCCATGTGATGGTATTAGCTCCGTGCGAATCAGAATCTCTGTAAGCTTAACTCGTATTTTATTTAACATCTGTTTTCAGACATCAGACAACTGAACACTTAGAAAATTTGATTGCGGCTCATAATATGTTGAAACAGCTGTGCTGCAGCATCAACTATACTGACGTTGAAAATGAGTGACGACAGCAAAGGTGAGGAGCAATGAAAGGTTGTCATACTCAAGTACAGACAAAGCACCTGTTACGTGATCGAAATGAGCTGCAAATGTGTATTTATGCTTGTAACACCTGCAGAAAGTGTGCAAATGTGAGGTCCAAATAGGGCTTAAGTCTTCAAATATGGTAAAGTGAATGTCATTTTGTTTTTGACCCAAGAGATCTGAAGACTACGACTGCAATGATTTCTTAATCGTAATGAATTAACCATTTTTTTTTCAACCAAAAATGCCCAACCTTTGATGGTTTCACATTTCATACTGAAAAATCTTGGAGTGACTAATACGAACAATAGCAAACAATACAGTGGTTAGCTACCTAGTTTGCCAACTTTTTCTGTGAAAGTTTCTCTGTCTTGTCATCTGTTGGGTCAAGGGGCCATGTTACCTTGAATAAAATTACCGTTTTAAATATTATTGTAAAAAACTTTTGAGATGATGTATACAACAAAAAAAATAATATGATACGATATAGGTCTAGTTGTCTTTAGACATTTTAAGGCAGAAATGCTGCATATTATTCCTTTAAATCTATAAATATTTGACTCACTGGTTGTGTCAGCACTGTACTTTCCCTCCATATTTGTGCAGATGATGGTCGGAACATTTTCGGGTATATTTTTGTGTGTGCCCCCTACTGTGAGAGAGTGTGTGTGTGTGTGTGTTGGTGTGAGTCCCCTTCTTCTGCTGATAATGACAGCCGGCTGTGTTTGAATGATTCATAGCTGAATACTAATGAGACATGCTGCAGATGTCTTGGAGGAGCCAAGCTGTGCCCTTTAGGTGTCACTCAGCGCTCGGGGGTGTTGGTCACCTGCACATGTCGCTCTCACGGATCCCGACTAACAGGGACATCATGGTAAATACCAACCAATGCAGCAAATTCTTCATTTCCTATTCGTTCCGGACTTAATTTAACCTTTCTAACTTTGTGCGTTGTTATGGTAATTTATGATGCTCGCACAATGCATACGTGATGGAAAGCAATATGAAGACCTGATTGAAATAGATTAATCATTTCTGCAGACGCTCTGCAATAGATGAAATGTTTGGGAAGAGAGTACAACAAGATCTATGAGAAGAAGGTCACGGTTAGAAACAACATCAGCATTGTGCATTGGAGGGAGGATTGGGAGTTGTCTAGCAACAATAGGGAGCAGCGTTGGCCTTCAAAATGTGCTTCATCACTCTCTTCCTCTACTCGTTCCCTCCTGTGCTCTCTCTCTTGTCTTTTCTTGTTTTGTCTTCACGGTCGAATATACCTGATGCTGCCTGGGCCTAGCATGAGTCGATATCGATTTCTCTTCCCTCTGCTCTGTTGGTGGGTGTTTGACGCAAAGAGTTCAGGGACCCACGGGGCTTTGTTGTGGCCCTTTTGTTCCTTTTCCATGTCCTCACCTTGGCCAAGCCTATTCGAACATCACAAAAATGCTCTATCTCTGCGTGCCGCCCACCTGACTCCCTCTGAATATTGCCCTCACAGTGTCATAGTCTGGAGCACACAGGGTAATCATGACTTTCCACTGCTGGAGCAGCAGTGTGCACTAAAATGTCAGCCAAGTCTTTAAATGGTGAAGAAAATATCCCAGTGATGGATTTCAGAGCAACTCAGAAACCCATGTATATTTAGCGGTTTGAAAATGTGGAAATTCAACAGTGGACTAATGGAGTATAAAATGGCTGTCGATATAGTTACTTGAATGAGATTAGAGCCCAGAGTACCTATAATGTGCTGTTTACTGCTTTAAGCCAGGATAAGTAATTACCACGTTCTCAGCTCTGTAAGATGGAGTCTGCAGGTAGTTGTGTGAGCAGCGTATGCAATGAAATCAGTGAGGGATTGTGATGTAAAGAAACTACTGGGTTTGTATTTTACATGGGTTTAGTAGAGCCTGCTGTCATGATGTCATTCTATTTAAGTCCCCTTCCAGTCAAAAATGTGTGTTACTTCTTATTGCCTCGGTTGAATGTTAGAGCTTCACTGTGTAGAATAATGTATGGTTTGGCAGCTGAAGGCTGTCCGTCATCTGCTTAAAGCTTACATTTTCTCTGAGCTTACCGAAAATCTGATTTTAAGAGGTAGACCTACGAGTGAGATTTGTGACATCAGCGATAGTTTGGAAGCCAATCCTGCTCTGATATTCAGCATACGCAAGTGTGATGTGGAAACCTGAAGCCTCCAGCGCACATTCACTGACAATGGACTTCACAGTGTAGTAGGAGATATCTTGTTTCCAGCAGTTAATCTTGTGAAATGAAAGAATGCTTGCATATTTATATATTCTGGATTTTTTAATGAAGGAGTAGCTGACATTTTATGAATGTTCTGTGGGGATTTTACTGTTTTCTGCAAAAGCCCTGTCAGACACACAGTAGAATATGTTTTTATATGTGTTAATACACATGTGAAGGAGATATTTAAAGAATCAAACGCTATTGATGTTTTTTTTTTTACAAAAAATAATACAATAATAATCTCTTATTTTTCAGTTTATTTTTCAGCGTTCTGTTCAGTACAGACTGAACTGTTCCTAATATATTTTTTTGCCTTTTTACACTGACATTACCTTTTGGCTCATATACTGTACACAACAACAATTTATCTGCTGTAAGATAATATTGGTCGATAAATTGTCCCGGCAATATCTTGGTCCAGCTCTATAATAACTAATTCGGGAATGTGTTAAACATTTTAGCCTAACCCTCATCCAGCAAAGGCATTAGCCTGTTGCTCAGCATTTTGGCAGTAATTTGTGCTTGGTGGATTTTATTATTCTGCAGTGATTAAGTACAAGGGTATTTTATTTGTCATTACACAGGGTTGCAGAACGAAATGAAAGTTTGTAAACTCCATTATGCTACACAAATAACAGAACATATACACAGTAAACAGGGTAGTGTATCTTTTCTGTGTCATGGTGTATGTAAGCAGCAAAAAGTTCAACATCTGGGAAACCTATAAACATCCCTGGCATGTTTGCATGTATGTCACCCAATGAGCAACAATGAGTTTGCAGTACAGAAATATGAAAGATGTGTTTTAGGTATTTTACAAACAGTGTCACTATAACAGTTTATCCACCAGAGGACACTGACAAGTTTATTTTTACACATATTAGTGCATTTTAATTTAGTTCCAATACATTATAGAACAAATGTAGGGATCTTTTGTGTACATTTAATGTGATACATTGTTTCGCAGATTTTTTTAAACTCTCAAATATCTACATTTTATCAGCAGATATCCTGAAAAATGCAGCATCTCTCCAGGTCTCTTTAGGACTGTCGGCCAAATAAAATATTCTGTATCAAGAAATTACATTGACACTTGTACGACTGATAGATTAAGCAATGAAAATCATCAATATTTGCAGCCTAGCAGTTGATTTTTACCTCACTGTGATTTCACTGGTAAAGTCTACTCTCTTAACATACTCTTAACTTTCCTAGCTTTGCTTAAATTTGTGCCGCAACATTCAGCCATCATAATGAATTCCAAGAAGTGATCAAGCCCTGCAGACCACTTAAATGGAAGCTGCTGGCGCCAGTTCCCGCAGCTTCTGCTGTAAATCAGCCGAAGAGCAATTAAGAGATATTGGACTGTGACACCTGTATCCTCTTTTCCACGTCAAGTATGTTTTACTGTCTCTGGGAGTTCAAGGGTCGGCCTTTATCTCCCTATGCTTTGTCCTGTACGGTAACATATTCCTGGTGCTTGTGTGTCAAATCCTCTGCTAGGAATAGAGCGGCCTGGGTCTCGCTTTGCACCTGTGCCTCATTCACAACGAGTCACGTCTGGTTTTACACTGTCATTATCATAATCATCGTATTACGCTTCCTTCTCTGATACATAATCGCTCTAATTGGACTGAAGCTAAAAACGAGGCATTTTTGTGATGGATAGGAGATGAGAGACATTTGGCAGTGTTGGACTAAAAGTCCTCTGTTTCCTCTTAAGTATATGAATAGGTTTAGGGGTAATGGCTCTTTGTCAGTGTGTTTACATATAACCTTTTGAATTAAGAAGGCTAACAGTCTGTCTTTTTCTAGATTTGACAGCCGTCTTTTGCTGTAGCCATTTTGTGCATGAGCGGTGGATGTTTCATTCCTCGTTTCTGTCTCACTTAACACCTGCCACTGGCTTCTGGAAATCTAATTCACGACAGCTCATGGCTCATCATGACAGAAACACATGTGCTGCAAATCTGGTGCGTCAGTCAATTCATTGCAGCCGCATCCTATTGATTTTAATCACCCCTTCACTGTAGCATGCCTGGCAGATTTCAACTTTCTTATCCTGACGCTGGAGGAAAAGTAGGTTTGTGGTAATACTACAGCAACATCAATCTGCATTATCGATCTGCTGCCTCGCTTATTATAGAACAGACAAGGCTGTGCTATGATTGTAACAAAGACATATTGAGGAGGGCTCTTTTTGCTTCTGTGTGGTTCTGTAATAAGACCAAGGGGAATAATTAAATCTTTGCTTTGCAATATTTTCTTTTTACATTTCTTTTTTTTTTCTCAGAGGAAATCCAGAGCTACACAGCTCACATCAAATTGAGAAGAAGCAATGTAAAGCATGTTTTGCATTTGCTGGGTCTCTTGGTTAGCTTACAGCTGTTACATCCTCAGCCTCATGTTGCATGATATCTGTGCTAAGCCTGTCATTATCAGTATTACAATACCAAACCCAATGTGCAGAGTTTTGAACAGCAGCAGGCCAGCTGTGCAGACACATATCACAGCACGCTTCACATTGATTTCAAACTGCTTTTCTGGTGGCTTTTGCCCACAAAAGCTAAAGTGATCCTTGATTTCTCAAGAACGTTTCCTCTCGCCACAGAAAGTGGTGGATATAGATTTTTTACTGTCTGGAGTTTGGGCCATTTTCAGACTATAAATCTCAGCCTCCTGGCAGTTTTGTCAGTCTAGTGCCCATCCTCAAGTTCGTCCTGCATTCTCTCCAAGGACTCAACTTTACATGAGCATGACATTTGTGTCCTGCTGGCCGCTCTCTGCACCCATCCCCAGGCTTTTTGCTATTGGATTAGTGGATTAGAAATGCAGTTCATCATAGGAAAAAAAGTATGTATTTGTCAATGTGACAGAAAGCGGCAGATATTATGCAGCAAGTGTATCTACATTTTACCCCACATAGTTGGTATGCATCTCAATGGGATTCCTCAGTGTGTGTGTGTGTGTCTCTGCACAGTACTCCATGTGATGTGACATTTATATTCCTGTGATTTCTTGTGTACATGTACGGCTAACACTCTGCTGGAATATAAACTGAGTCAGAAGGAGACTGTTAAACTGAGCATCTTTCTGATGTCGCACATGCACAAACTGTGGACAATGGCAGCGTGCGTCTTTGTGGGGTGGAGCGACTCTGAGTGAGCAATTCTGGTAGCACCTTGGCCCGCCAGCGCTGTCTCTGCAATCACGCTTCCATTGAGGGCAGCCTTTCATCTAGGGCCTTTCACAGAAACCTTTCAGAAGGAGAGAAAGAGAACGAAGGAAAGAGGGAGATCAAGGGGGAGAGAGTGCAGAGGAAAGGAGAAGGGAAGTGCTTCTGCAGCCCCCAGCGCTCGTCTCCGATCCGCACTGTGAATAAGCATGCCGCTGATGAAGAAGAGTGCAGATGTCGAAAGAAAGTATAGTACAATGTGGGTATGTGTGTGAGGAAGAAAACAAGAGCAAGGGGTGCAGTTAGTAGAGCTCTTTTGTGTGTGTTCACTGTGTAATATGTCGCCAGCCTATTTAGGCCTCTGCGATATTCCAACTTCAGCGTGTCGTGCAAACATAACCATCGAAGCGTGATGCTACAGCGGTCGAACAGTTTTGTACAGTTTCAATACAGTAGATTACAGTATAGCACTGTGATGCGTCACTGAGTTGGCCGTGGAGGTTTTGCCGTGCTGAGCCGAGTAAAGTTGCAGGTTGAGCGGATGGATCGAGGGTGTTTGCTGGCTGTGCCGGGGGAGGGGATGTTTGATGAGGACTACCAGGTGTTCATATCTGATGGGCGGGGAGTCAACCAGGTGTTGGTGTTGGGATGCAGGGATCCTGCTGCAGAAGGTAAGCATAGATTCATCCCCCTTGAAATTCAACACCTGTCACTTCTCTTGAAACGCTGCCTTTTTTCAAAACTGAAACCTTTACCACCGCTGAAGTTTGCGCAGCCTCCAGGTGGGAACTTTGGGTTTGTGGAACTCAGGAAAACTAAGTGCTGTTTTTTTTTTTGGAGACACAAACTTTCATCTTTTGTTGTTTGCTGTCATCAGGTTTGTTAGTTTCTGCTTTGTGTAGCATTTATCTAAAACAAACAACTGGCAAGCGTTGCTGAGTCTCATAAATCATTTAGGCCTACTTTGTCTGCCAACTGGAGCCTGAGAGAACATTTCACACAGCAGTGTGAAACCGTTTTTGCTTTTGGATTCTCACTGCACTCATACCCCTCTCTGCCTCTGTTGTTACTGTGCGTTTGTGTGTGTTTATTTGCTGTGGTCTTTCATGATCTGGCAGCTTTTCTGTGCGTGCTATGGAGCTCATTTGATGTCCGTGAGAATAATTTGAAGCTTGAGTTTAGTCGAACGGAAGGGATGCTGCAGAAATTTGAGCTGTGATTGATCATCGGAGAAGGAATGGGAAAGGGATGAACAACTTACTATTTTCCTCCTCTGTCTTTTAAAGTTATTTTCTGCCTCCATTCCTTTCAGAGTCCAAGCCTATACAGGGAGGCTAATTAGCATGCTCCAAAGACTTTGAAGTAGGAGAAAAAAACCCAAAACAGATATCTGGTAGAAAAATGGGGGCCGATTGTAAAGCGGCTATCTTATCTCCTTTCACTATTATAATAATATGTGAAAACTGCCATCCGTAGGTGGGGAGGAAAGACAAAATGTCAGGAACAAATGTCACTTCCTCACTACATCCACTCTCTTTATGATCAGCCTGTATGTGACACTTACAGTGCAATCCGAATTTACATTTGAATTAATCCCACTAGCACTGCATTCACAATGCAAACATTTGCTGTAGTCTTCCACTACTATATTCTGCATGCACATGGAAATATAATGCTAATGACTTCCAACTCTGCGGCATGACAATCAAACGCTGTTAATTAGTTCTGGCGCTATAGCACTCTCAATCAGGAGAAATTCTCTGCAGCTATAAGCCGTCATGGTGAAAAGTCCCGGTGTGTATACATGTGTGCGCGCTTGTTTGTGTATGTGACAGTTCCTGATTGTTTTGTTAGATAGTGATTAGGACAATTATTTATCATGGTTATCAGCCTTGATCATTTGAGCGGGATTTCTTCGTGCTCTTTTAGCAGCTCATATCAACAACCTCAGATAGAGGTTATTTAATTATTTATTTTGTTGTAATTAATGTAGCAGAAAAAGGTTGCTGTGTCCGGCTGCCATGAGAGAGAGACAGAGTTTCTCAGGCCCAACCACACGTATACAAGAGTGTTTTTAAAACAGTGTTTTATCACCATTTCAGAAGTGATCTATAATCCCCGTCAATACACATCAAAGTGCATATTACATGACCTTTCATGTACACTTGGCATGAACGTGCAGGTGTAAAAGATGTATCATTGTCTAAGTTCTCCAAGAATTTGTATTAATGTCTCCACAGTAGACCAGTTCACCTTAGAAGCCACTATCAATGGTCAGTGTAGAAATGTACGTCGCATGTATGTCAGGATGGTGGTGCATGCGCAGAAAGAACGCAGCCAGAAAATAATCAGGTTGCATTGTTTACATGGGACAATTTTTAATTTGATCGGTTCATGAAAAGGTTTAAAGGTCCCATATTATGAAAAACCTGTTTTCTCTGGTCTCTACATGTTTAAACTTTTCCTCCCTGAGCCTGCCAACTCCCAGAATGAGGAAAACAAGTGATTCCTGCATGGTCTCTGGAGCCCACCCACTGGTAAAACGGCGCTCCTACAGGCTGTTCAGATTCAACTCCTGTCGTTACGTAACCAAAGGATTTTCATAGGTCGACCTCCTCTGTGCGGTGATAGGAGACATCCGAGAGGGGGGCGTTCATCCCCGAGGTGAAGTTTGGTGTGTCCAGCGGTGAGATAGCAGTGTTTAGCAATGTCGTCGCTCAGAGTTAGAAATGCAATTTGCTCTGTTGTTGGTTGTAAAAATCAACATCAGTATATATTCTGTCCAGCTACAGAAGAACAGAAGAGACGGTGGTTGCGTTTCATTTTTAACAACAACGTGCCGGCTACGGGTCCTGTAAGTTTGTGTGTGTGTGCTAAACACTTCACATCGGACTGCTTCAGTAACGAGGGTCAGTACAAAGCTGGCTTTGCCTCGACACTGACCCCTCTTGAAAGGATCAGTACCAACCATACTGGACCCAGCAACTGCACCCGAGATACAGGTAAGTGTCACCGCGTTTGATAGTATTTACAGTTGCCTACGAGTATGGTGAACTCAGCTGGAAACTGGCTAACTAGTTTGCTCCGCTTCGGTCCGCTATGCAATGGCGTTTGAAGCGAGTTTAATGTTAAAAATATTACGATGGAGCTTGGTTGTCACAGTAAAAAGTCTGGAAACATGTGCAGACTGGAGAAACGATGTGAACAGTGTCCAAGAGTTTGGAGACTGTGTTGGAGACGAACACAGCTTTCGCTAGCTGTTAGCCATTAGCTACATAGTAGTAACTGTAACAACACAGACGAA